>CAKAOH010002407.1:0-107370 GCA_916701665.1 Sebastiscus tertius | reverse complement strand
AATCAATAAAGTATTTCTGATTCTGATGTCTAATTCCTTGCCAGAGAGAGTGAAGTTCATCCCAAAGATAGCTGCAGTGTTTATAGCCTCCACCTTAAGGAAGGGTGCTTCACTGAGCTGTGAGTGGGACTAGAGTGGAGGGAGTAGGGATCATGGTAGGGAGCGGATTGGAACTGTGCCTTTTTAATATTTGTCCTGCACAGCTGCAAATAAGTCACGTGACGTTAACACGTGACCGGGTTCAAAGTTGAAAGTCAAAGAACACACTGCGGCTCCGGCGTCCTCGTTCAATCACTATGGCGGTCCAAGCTGGACGCAGAGTCCTGTTGCAAGCCTTCCGCGTGCAGGCAGCGAGTCGAGACACCTGCAGGAGACAGTATGCTGTCCTCGGTAAAGTGTCTCCCTCGTCTCACCTCAACGGTCCCGGTACCGTAGCCGTGACGAGACTCTACAGCTCGGACAACAAGGAGGACCTGCGGGTCAGGTACCTGGACGGAGAGGACACAGGTGAGTCCTGCTCAGGTGTCGGTGTGATAATTAAAATGTTTTGTTGATGGAAAAGAGGTTGTTATTGTCAAACCGGAAGTCTAGTTAGTTAGCATTCCTGCAAACGGAAGTTGACTATGAAACGGTGCACAGGTTGGACCAGTTCCAATCCGGTTCCTACCATGATCCTTACACCCTAACCACTCACAGCTCAGAGAAGCACCCTTCTTTAAAGTGGAGGTATAAATACAAAACAAACAAATATAGCACAATATAAATGGAGAAAATATAAATAATAAATGTATATAACGACAGTGCAAACAATACTGCTGAAAAATATGCAGTATAATATGCAAATAATAATAATGCATGCATTTATAAAAATGCAAGAATAGTGTAAAATAAGAACATTAGTTTAAATGTTCTGCATAAATAAATACAGTGTTACGTCACGTGACTTATTTGCAGGCTGTGCGGGACAGACAAAACAAATATTTAAAAAAAGGCCCAGTTCCAATCCGGTTCGTAACATGATCCCTACACCCTCCACTGTAGTTCCACTCACAGCTCAGTGAAGCACCCTTCTTTAAAGTGGAGGGTATAAATACTGCAGCCACTTTGGGATGAACTTCGCTCTCTCTGGCAAGGAAACAAATATCAGAATCAGAAATACTTTATTAATCCCCGGGGGGAAATTGAATTACGTTTTGCTCCCGTTCTAGAATATAAATATAAATATATAAAAATAGAGAAATCATAAGAAAATATAAATGAGAAATATATGTAACGGCAGTGCAAATAATTCTGCTGAAAAATAAGATATATGGAAATAATATAAATGCATGCATTTATAAAAAATGCAAGAATTGTGTAAATAAATAAGAATATTCGTTTAAATGTTTTGTATAAATAAATGCAGTATCAATGCCGGAGTAAACCAGATTATTGCACTGTTAAGTCAGTATTGCACAGTTGAAGATATAAATTATGGGGTTATAGCTGCTTATAGGGGTACAAAGTAATAAATAAATGTTGTGCAACTAAAATTAATATATAATTTTGATAAATAATTGTAATCTCAATATAGATCAATACTAGAAGTGCACTCGGAAAGCGCCAACCTCCGCCGAGGCAGGTTTCATGTCCGTCGTTTAAAGCCTGTGGTGTTAATGCACAGGCTGAGCGGGGTTATTAAAAAACATCCCGAATCCGGATCGCCACCAAAATCTAATGATTTGTTCATTGTGCCACAC
The DNA here is from genome assembly GCA_916701665.1 of Sebastiscus tertius. NCBI lineage: Eukaryota > Metazoa > Chordata > Actinopteri > Perciformes > Sebastidae > Sebastiscus > Sebastiscus tertius. The sequence goes on along the minus strand of CAKAOH010002407.1, from coordinate 105,631 downwards.
CCCACCCCTCCAAAAAATGTCATTAAAATCCATCGCGTACGTTTGGAGTAATCCTACAAACAGATAAACCAACAAACCAACGGCGGTGAAAACATAACCTCATTCAGCCTTGGCGGAGGTAATAATCATGATTATCATTTTGGCCATAATCGTGCAGCCCTAGTGCATCTTATTAACATCTTCTACACTTTAGTCTACTGCATGTAATATAGAAATGGGACACAACATTTGAGTTTTCATATGTGATCTTGGTAGAAGATGCTTCAGTAGTAACATCATGGTGTTATGTTTTATGTCTTCATTATGCTGTTTTTAATCAGCGTGATGTAACTCTGTCTTTCAGGTATTGTTGTTGTCGGGATAAATCGAGCAAAAGCAAAAAATGCCATAAGCAAAAATCTGGTCAAAATGGTACGTATTGCTATATTTACCTTGTTTTCACTTTAACATATCTACTTAGATTAAGCCAACAATCGGTTGCACAAGTAAAGTTGTTATTTTGCTTCTGTGGGCTGCATGTAGGCTAAAGTTCATGATGGATTATGCATTTGTACATTGTGTTCATTTGTTTTCGTCTCCATTTCTGATATTGTGACCGGTCAACCAATCAACTTACTTACACATGTTGAATTTTGCACATCCACATTTGCACATCTACTACCTCAATTATTTCTTATTAAAGAACAAAACATTGTAACTTGCACACTTTTGCTAATGTATACATTTTCACATTTAAATCATAAAGACATTGTGAGAAATTTTATTTTTTCTTTGGAATAAAAATGTCTTTCAGATGTTTGAGGCTGTGGAGGACATCAAGAAGAATAACAAAGTGCGCAGTGTCATTATATGCAGTTTGGTTCCAGGGATCTTCTGTGCAGGTACTCTATTTGTTTATTGCATTGGAGGGATTTTTGACTTTTTGAATCTGCTGTTTGGAATGTCTTTCCATTTCGCTTCTCTTTCTTCAATTGTAGACATTTTGCCAATCCAATCTTCATGCATAATTCTGTGTATAATATTTCATATTGAGATCTTCAAAGCTTGATCTGGCAGATACCAAAGCTCTGAGTGACGGACCAACACTACACACTCCTCTGCTTCATGTTTCAGGAAGCCACAGACCTCTGGCTTGATGCCGATGCTTTGTCTCTCTGTGCAGGTGCAGATCTGAAGGAGAGGGCCAAGATGCACCCCAGTGAAGTGGGACCGTTTGTGTCCAAAGCAAGAGCACTCATCACAGAGCTGGGTAAAGACTGTAAAGAAGGATTAAATTCAGAGACTGTTCATGAATTCATTGTAGATTAATTGATTTGAATGTTTTCTACACAGCGATGCCTCACATTCTTATTTAATAATAATGTTGTACAAAATTTGAACTTGCAGAACTCATGTAATTTTATTTAAATTACTTTGAAAAAGTGAAATAAATATATATTTTTCATTAACACTTTCATTAAGGCCAGACACTATCGGCAAAAACACTTAAAAGTATTAATTATTAACCAAAAAGTGGGCCAATTTAGTCCCAAGAAGTACTGAAGTAGTACACTTTCAAGTATACTACTAGTACATTGATATTAGTAGTAGTAAGATTTAGCTTTTCTGTTGCAGGTAACCTTCCGGTACCAACAATTGCTGCAATTGATGGAGCTGCCTTAGGAGGAGGCCTGGAAATGGCCCTTGCTTGTGACATCAGAATTGCCTGTGAGACTCAGTGGACTGTATCTCATAATACATCTATACTCGTAGTAGTAGTGGTAGTAGTAGTATGTGTAAGTAGTAATACTGCTCTTTGATCTCTTTAGCCGATACTGCAAAAATGGGACTAGTTGAGACCAAACTTGCAATCATTCCTGGAGGAGGTGAGGCTGGATCCTTTTTTTTTTTTTTTCATAATTTCCAGTGAAAATCTTTAGGTTGTGTCCAGACGTGGTCAAGGCCATGTTCCATTCTGGTTTCTCATCACTTCTCACCTCTGTGCAGGTGGTACACAGCGTCTCCCCAGGGCGATTAGCGTTTCTCTCGCTAAGGAGCTCATCTTTGCTGCCCGGGTGGTGGATGGAACGGAGGCGTGTCGCCTGGGTATAGCCAATCACTCTGTGGAGCAGAATAAGAGCGGAGATGCTGCCTACCTGCGGGCTCTGGAGCTCGCCCGCGAGATCAACCCTCAGGTAACGAGACCACTTCACTGAGAAGCAGACCTCTTTATTAAGGAGATTATACAAAACCGTGATGAATGTCATGTCATAGGCATTGAATAATTGCACTAAAATGGCAGTCACTCTTTGATTTTTGGCTCCACAGGGTCCAATTGCAGTAAGGTTGGCGAAACTGGCGATCAACCAGGGGATAGAGGTAAGTGTAAGATGTCAGTGCAGGACTGCTTTTACGGTATTTTGCGATTGCCTCGGCTCAAGGTTAAAGATGGTATTGCTAAAAAAATCTTATTGGAGCATTTAAATCCAGTTGCTTTCAGGCTGGGTATCCATCGTGTAACATGCAGCAGCATACAGTATATCTCATGGTGGTTAATTAGAAAGCATCACGACTGATTCGCATGAAAAGAAAATCTGCATTTTCAGCTGCAGTGTGAACTTTCACTAAGAGATGCCACTTTCTCTTTCAGGTGGATTTAGCTACAGGTCTGGCAATTGAGGAAGCATGCTATGCCCAGGTGAGTAATGAAACAGTTATTTCCCCTGCTGTATGGGATAATTATTTGGTTGGCAGATTATTAGGTCAGCCTAGCTAAAACTTGTGCTTCATTCATGACATGTCGGCAGAATGTGAAGAGTCTTGTGAGTGTTCACATATTTCCAGATGGTCACCTCTGCCGTTAGCCTTGTAGTCACACAATTTATATTACATTTATTTAGCTGACGCTTTTATCCAAAGCATCTTACAATTAGTGCATTCAACCATGTGGATACAACCACAGTTTGTAGTGTATTGTACGGAGAGCTGCGTTACCCTTATCAATATACAATGAATGGACAAAATATTAGAAACACATCAGCGCAGGGACTTAAATTGGCTTCAGATAATGAGGTGCATCTTTTTTAGTACCGAAACATTTGTGTTGTTTTCCAGGTGATACCAACTAAAGATCGATTGGAGGGCTTGGCTGCGTTCAAGGAGAAGAGGCGTCCTCACTTCAAGGGGGAGTGAAGCCACACTCCTTCTGCCTTCAGCTCTCCTACTACTCCACTGCTTCCAACATCTTTCTGGGTGAAACTGTACACGACGACACATTAACCTGTACAGCACCCAGAGGACGTCCGTTTGACCGCAGGACATTAAGATCGCTCCTGGACGGTGTTTTTTGCCAGTGACTTCAATGTTCACGTGTAAAGCACTTGCTGGGTGTGTCAACTACCACCAACCAAACTAACCAGTCATTGGCTTCCAATATTTAAAACTTAACTAACTTAAAATCTAAAAGATGAATTACATCAAATGGTTATTGCAGTATGATAGCAGTTGGTTACTAATCTCCTTGACTAATGAACCAATCCAAGAGCCATAGACATTTCTGTGATTGCCTCACGTGAATGATGCATCAGAGGGTTTATTGCTTTTTTTTTTTTTACTTAGGTAGAAATGTACCACTGTGTTCACAACACTGAATAACACCAGAGGTGTCTGCATGAAATCATAAAACAGACTGGGTTTTCTCTTTCTCTCTTTCTTCGGCTCATAGCGGCAGGCTCTAGCTCGGCTCTGATTGGTTATTTTCCTCCGGTCTGTGAAATCTTGCAGATGCCATTAGGAGCACCGGAGGACACGGAGACACATGATTTCTTTCAGATTACCTGTCTCATGCACTACTGTCAGGATATATTTTATAAAAATAACTTTTTTTAATCATATTTGCTCCATTTCTACCCACTGCAGCTTTAAGCCAAGTTCACACTAACATGACTTTCAAAGTCGTCAAATTGCTGTACACAACTAGCTGTCTTGTAATTGTTGTGGTTTTCACACTACAAGATCTCTCACCAGGAGGAATCCCAGATGAGGACTCCAAACTTCGCTTTGTCACGAAAACACCCCTAGGGGCAACAACAACTTTGGTCCGTGTTGCAAATGCTACACATACTGTAAGTTCCTGTTGTTACAGGTGACCCCTCCGCCAGGTTTCCCCTCAACCCGTGTCTCACGCTCTCATTGGCTGCAGCTCCCCGACAGACTCCCAGACAGGTCCAGATATTTTGCATGCTAGATAAGTGGAATGTGTGTGAAACAGTCCACACATAGTGCTCGAACGCCGATTTGTGAGCGTGTAACCAAATACGTATTTGCCTCTGATCTGGGGCCCCTGTTGGCGAGGAAAATCAGGATTAAAGACATGGAGTGTGAACAAGGCATTGCTTCACAGTTGTGTGACTGTACCGAGACATTGGCCCAGTATGTACTACTTAGCTAGTTGGTTAGAAATGTTTAATTTGATTGGTTAACTGACCAACAGAAAATAAACAACGCTGCTATTGCTCAGAGTGACCGACATCAAAAACTGTTCAGAAATGCTTGAGAAATGTGAATTACCATTAAAAGTACATTATATAAATTATATCAACATATTGCAAAAACGCATGTTTTTGAGCATCAAAGTTTGTTCTCAACTTTGGAAAAGGGTATAAACTCTAGGTCCTCTTACTAGATCTGCCAAGAGCTTTCAGCCACATCTCACATTTATTAGTGGATGGTGCTTGTTCAGTTGGTACTGAGAGATCTTTGTCGGCTGATATAGACCATTAAATTTGGTTGAAAGCCCTTGAAAATGGTGTAAGTGGACCTTGAGTTTTTTTTCCCCCATATAGATATTAATTTTTTAAAGACATCTTTTCTACAGAGCCCCCCAACATACTTTAACTGCTTTTATGAAACTGTTGATGAATGAATGAGCCGCAATGGAGATGATATAATGTTGTTTTAGTGAGTGAAGTGAGTCTGAGGGAATTACGATATCACACAGTTGTAAATAAAACTTCTGTCACACTGAGATGTTTCTTCCCATACTACATTTGTATTGTTTTGAGTGCACATAATTACTTGATGACATGAGGTTGCTATAATCCTTCCACTTACAGCTCTATGGTGTCACATTATGGAGACACATTATGTTGGGACATATTGTTCATAAATGGGGATTGATGATCCCTCATATGCAGTAAGTCAAGTACAGGTAGAAGCTAATAGAAACTGATAACTAAGCACTGTGCATGCATTGCTAGAAATGGGCTAGAAAACTCTATAGGGACATTGGGGAAATAAAATCTGGAGGTATAATAATTGTATAATGTTTATATATTTTTTTTATTGATTATTGAAGCAGTTCTAAAGTCAAACCAGAAGAATAACTGAAATGTTTGTCGGCGCAAACAATAGCTCCCCCATTATATCAACGGATCTACATGCATCAAAAACATAGTGGTGGGAACTGTCACGAAGTAGAATAAAAAACATATGACAGAGTATTAGGGCCATATTGAGGGAAAAAAAATAAAGTCGCAATATTATGAGAATAAAGTCATGTTTAGGAGAAAAAAAGTCGTAATAGAATAAAGTCATGAGTTTATGAGAAAAAAACTTGTAATATGAGAATAAAGTCATAGTTTAAGAAGAAAAAGTCATAGTGTTATGAGAATAAAGTCATAGTGTTATGAGAATAAAGTCATAATATTATGAAGTAGTAATTTTATGTGTTATATTATATTATATTATACTATACAGGTACCTCTCTACAAGTATTTACCTACCTTAAACAAGGAAAATAAGCCAAAGCCATACTTGACAAACGTGAGTCTTGACAATTCCTTATGATAAATGAATTATTTTCTATCACGTAAGTAATTCACAATCACGCAGATCATAAACCCTTTAATATAAAAACGAATTATTGAAATCTGTTGAGAAATGTAGACATTATAGTGCTTTTTATCCAGAAAAACAGCAGCTCCCTCGTTCACTTGTTCAGAGTTACAGGCCAGGCTTACCCGGACCAACATGGCGCCCACGTTGACGTATCATAGCAACGGTAGAGAGCCGAGTAACGTCTCTCTCTCTGAAGCTACGATGTCTGTGTGTTTCCTATCGGGATGTAATCACACCAGTAACGGGTCTGGCTTGTTCTGTCTCTTCCTGGCTGATAAAAACACCAGGAGTCACTGGATAAAACATATCAGGTAAGATAATGATTCATTTGTGAGTGATACATAGCTAAGTTAGCTTGCTACTAGCTAGGATAGGTTGGATAGTCATGGGACACTTAGCTTGTCAGTAGTCCTAAATGTACAACTTGTGAGACTGGGACATTATTGTTTTCATCATATAACAATAACTTTTTTGTTTATGTGGATGATTAAACTAGAATATAATGGGAAAACAATTTGTTGTGTATATTAATACACAAGAAAATATCCATAATTGAGGCAGCGATACTCTCAGACAATTATATAAGAAGACTACACTTTTGGCTGCTGTTAGTGCAACATTAACAATTAATAATAATATATAATAATGAGTCATCCACAAACTTGGGGGTATGAAAATGGACAACATGCAAACTCTTTGTATTCTGTTATTTCACATTAAAAGTATTATAATTATATATCTAGCCAGCTAAATAACATCTAGCTATCTGGCTATTAGTGACATATGTTGTGCGAGATGAGAGATGTAGTTCACTGAGCAGCTTCACACAAAACTAAATGATAAACCTACAACAAACTGAGACTTTCTTGATTTGAAAAATTATCTTTTAAATTGACAAACATCATATGTGTAATTCAAATGGGATTAAAAAATTATTTGTCTCCCTTCGTTGACTACTGTTCATATTTTTTTCTGAAATAAGGTCCCATGGAGTCCACCGGAAAGGGAGGGACTCAGGCTCTTGTTTGAAATCCATCCACAGTTATCCACATTTTAATATTACACCTTCATTAAATTGGTGACAACCTTAAAGTAGCATCTTTTTTTTCCTTTTAGTTTGGGGTTCATTATGAATGTTGTTGGTGAGTGGTAAAGCCAATCTCCAGTCTACCTGTGGGGGACATCACTGAGGCTGCAGCTTCACTCTGTGATCAGGATTTAGTGTTCAGGGTAGAATCAGGCTCCTGTCGGGCTGAAGTTAGACATGCAGTGTGCTGACGGTAGGGTCAGGGTTATCGTGAGGATATAATAGAAGTAGAAGGTGTGTGTGCGAGTGTGTGAACAGACTGTTGAGGCCCTGGCCAGCGGTTGAGTGGAGACATGCCCTGTGGCTTCGTGCATCAGGCTGCACATCCCCACTGTGGCTGGCCTCCTTCCGGCAGATGTCCCAGCAATAAGCCGGGGGGAATCCCACCACAAGTCAAGGTTGCGTAAAGAAAGACCCGCTCCCCAATACTGGAGGCCTGCACCCCAGCCACTTCTTATATGGGAAACGGCGAAGGTGTAACTGTTAACGGCAGCAATTCATTTGTCTTCTTTCGTTGTTGTGTTTTTTTTTAAAGAAACGGTTTATGTTACCGCAGGCCAGTCTGGGAGATGTGGCTCCTTCTCCTCTACCATGCACAGGTTTCTGTTTGAACTCTCTCTCAACGGATTGTTTTGGGCCTCAAAGGTGCTCTATACGATATCCAGAGCATTAATAGAGCAGCAAACAACTATGTGCTATGTAAAGATATAGAGGAGTAATGTCTACCTGAGCAGAGAATGAAGTCGCTCTCCCTCTGTGTGTGTTAGTGCATGTGAGCATCCCCCACTGGCTAGCTCACGGCCGCTGCTCTGTACTGCGCTCGTACGGCAGTTACAACTGATAATGCCGACCCGACCGACAGCGTCGTCATGGAAGTGTTTCACTGGTGGGCCTTTTAAAAAAGGTGATGCAGACTACATGCAATGTGATGGCCCTACAAGAATAATCAAGCTACCTGTCATGCCAAAAGACAATGTGACTATTTGTGATGCAGCTCCCTCATGTTCTCTTCTCTTCTCATGATCATGGAAACAAATTAGTTGTTTTTACCAAGCATTGCGGATAGTGATATCCAGGATAAATCTTGCAGTGACAAAAACATCTGAAGTTCTTTGTCACATTTTGTGCAGCAAAATAGTTTTGGTCTCCTGTACTTGGTGATGTACAGTGGGTATTCAACATGAATAGTGCATTAGTAATCAAGTTAAAGAAAGTTCCTTCAGTATTTTACATCCAATTCATTTATTTTTTATTACAGTTGACAGTAATCTGCGAGCAATCATGCTCCTGGTTTTATAAGGAAATTTGAGTTATTATTGCCTACATGGGATTCAAATGGCTCCTTTACTTACAACATTTCAGCCTGGTTTCTCAGAGATTTGGCAGATATTATTGCTCCATAAATAACATAATGTATTTGTCTATAGAGCAAAGTAGGGTCCCAAAACAGTTGACAATAGGCCAGTTTAAATTTGATGCGTTTTGTCCAAGGTTATGGAAAGACTTTTTCTTGAACAGATTGAAGCATATATAGCCATAACAGTGGATAGGTTGGATATTCATGGAACAGTCAGTAGTCCTAAATGCACAACTTGTGGGGCTGGGACATTATTGATTTTTATTATATAATAAGAACTTTTTGTTTATGTGGATGATTAAACTACAATATAATATCTATTAATGAACTTTACCTCCATTTTGGGAAAACAATTTTTTGTGTATATTGCATCATGCTGAGAGAATATCCACAATTGAGGCAGTGATACTCAAAGCACCCAGACAAAACATCAGTTTAACATCACTTTGACTCTGCTGCCACCTGCAGTCATCCACAACTCATCAAAAACAAACTTGGGGGTATGAAATGTACAACATGCAAACTCTTGTATTCTGTTATTTCACATTGAATGTATTATAAAGTTCTTATATTGCTGAAAAAAGGAGGGGAAAAAACTAAAAACTGCTCAAAATAAGCTCAATAGGGTTGCATCCAAATTACCCCTCTATACACATCTAGACTCAGCACATTTTTAATCTCACTTTTCTCATAGTGGAATTAATTATTCACATTAAATTAAAATGAATTAAATTAAATTAAATTATTAAATAAAAAATATATATAATATAATAATATATAATAAAATGTAGTTCCGGGTTACTTAACCAACTATTTCATTTTTATCAGCGATCATTGTTTTAAAGGGGATCTATTATGCTTCTATGCTTCTTCCCTTTTCCTTTAATGTGTTTATTTTATAGTTTTTGTGCATGTAAAACGTTCTGCAAAGTTACAAAGTCCACGCCAAAAGGAGCTCAAACAGAGCGTTTCAGACAAAGGGGGGAAATAGGTAAAAGAAAAAAGGGCATTTTTGAACATTAAAGCATGTAAACATGTTGTAGTAGAAACCCACAATAAAAGTATACACCTGAAAATAAGCATAATAGGTCCTCTTTAACAACAAAGAAAGAAGCACCTCAACTAATCTAATTCCATTTAGATTTAGGAGTTTCACGGGTAAAATGATTTTTTTTGGATCGCATATTTTTATTGCACTTTTACAATTAATTTTAAATTATTAATTCACGTTTATTTCGGATTTATGACTAAAAGGACTTGACAGTGCTGAGCTGCATCTCAAATTAATCTTGAGGTTCCCAACTTTCAGATGATGTACACCACTTCTATGTGACATCTACTGTTGACCTGCTATCTCCAACTAAAGACCCTCTGTACCCCAATAAAAAAAGATAAAAACGGGTCTATTGTGGGTCTCAGAGGTTTAACTATGAGTCACAGTGAGGGACTTTATTCATGTGAGTACACAAACACCTTCTAGTGGTATATAACCTCTCCGTTACACTGAAACAACCAGAGCTTCATTCAGGGAATCAAGGATTTTGGGTTGAACTATAATGACATTGGTGCCGCTATATTCACTAACAGTATGAAACACATCCGCCGAATGAATCAGTTGTTTAGTTTGTTAGCTATAACATGAATGTTTGTCCATAAAATAAGATAGACTTGCATATGTTTATTACAACTTCCATATTGATTACATTCAGGAAGGAACAAGAAAAGTAATAAAATAAATGTCATTTGCATAATTATGTTTAAAAGTTAGAATTAATCCTCCAGTTCAAGTCAATACTTTACAACAGCATTTATAATTCATAACCATCTCCAGTCATTCATACATGATTAAATGCATTTTGTTTTTTTCACATCGAGCAACGGTTTGCATAATCTCATGACATCCATGTGAAGAATCACTGTGCAATGTCGTAATAATAGTCTCGTAGTCTAGGCTCAACGACTTTAAATCCAGGCCTTTGGTCCACCCTGCAACACATGAAAACAGAAAGTAGTAAACATTATATCCATCTGGTGTAAGAGTGTGTTGTTAATCCAACTATTAACCCTGTGATGACTTAAAGCTAAGCATACACTGTATGATTTTAGCCCGTTTCTGGACCGAATTTTGAAACGACTCAGTTTGAGTCGCACCGAATCTCAGCTTCGTCGGGCGTCGTTTGCCGTGCAGTGTACAGGAGGGACCGAGGACCGATTAACTCCACCCGACCGGCCATCGCTGAGTAATCAGAGCGTAGCTATCAAGATAACAATGTAGACTACAATAGATATAGCTAGTAAAACATAGCAAGCTAACCTCCAATTCTCTCTGCAAAATGGACAAGCCATACTGTCCATGTCTTCCTAGCCACAGCGAGTCCATATAACATTACGCCACTTCCTCTTTTTTTTAGACGTTTCAGCAGACATGATGACACAGATGATCAAGGCAGCACGTTTTGGCCTTGTTAGCATTGTGACCCGTTCAGACCTCTGCTAGCAAACAAACTTTACCTGCCTCGGAGCTTTCAAACCAATCTTTATGGACAACTGTCAACAGCCAGAACGGCCCACGGCCGTGTTTTTTTTTTTTTTTCTATTTTAGACGTACCTACGTCGCATACGATCTACTCGTACAGTAGGAGTAGGAGTTACACGACAACATTTCTAAAATCGTATACAGTGTATGCCCAGTTTTAGAGACAACTTGTCCCTTACTTGTATGTCCAGCAGGTCTTCATGAGGTCATACATCTCTTGTGGACAGTTGTTTGGGATATCCATACGGCTTCCACTTTCAATCATCTGCAGGACATCGTTTCCTTTCATTCCCTGTGAGCAGTGAAACATTCAGATTAAAAGGTGCAAATATTGCTCGGAATCTCTGAAAGGAATGCATACCAAATGGTATCACTGGCATTTTTCCTATAAGTAGTGATTTTCTTTGTATCACTATGGAGTCAGATCAGTCCTAATGAATGCACACAGAAAGATTCACAACTGTATTATGTGATTTATATATCAATGACTCCACTCAGGTTGGTTTTGAGATTATTTGTACCTTGTATGGTTTCTGGCCGTAGGAGAAGGCCTCCCACATGAGCACCCCAAAGCTCCACACATCACTTTTGGATGAGAACTTGAAGAAGTTTATACACTCAGGAGCATACCATTTCACTGGCCACTTCCCATGACCCTTGGCCTGGTGGAGGAGACACACACAAAACATCACGTTACATTGGTCCTTTTGCAGCTTCGGATTACAAATAAGCTGCATCCATCATCACTATTTCTCAGTTACCTTGTAGTAGTTTTGCTCCTCAGCGACAGCTTTGGAGAGGCCAAAGTCGCTGATCTTGGCGTAATGCTGCGTCACCAGCAGCACGTTCCTGGCAGCGAGGTCCCTGTGGACGAAGTTATGCTCCTCCAGGTACTTCATCCCCATTGATACCTGGTGGACCAGCTCTGTGATGTTCTTTATGGTTGTTTGCCTGTAGATGATCAATTGTTAGTTTGATTATAACATGAACTGCTATTTTAATTGTTTTAAACCTCAAATGACATAGAAGACAGGCTGATCACTAACAATCTTTTGATATTTCTGAACATAAGTTTCACAAAGATCAGTTTTTAAACTAGAAAGAACCTGGTATATCAATACAATACTAACATCAAAATGTAAATAGTTTTTAATTATAGTTGAAATGTTTGCTTCATCTTAAACTGAACTAAAATTTTGATAAAATCCTTTGTCACACTAGGAACGATAATACACTGCCATAGGCTGGTATCTATGAAAATCTTATTTCAAACCAAACCAGAGAACGATCAGGATGTAGTTGCAGTACGTACTTGTTTTTCTGCAGGAACTTGTGCAGCGGTCCCAGCTCGGCCAGCTCCATGACCAGCATGAGGTTCTCTGCCTCACAGATACCGATCATTCGGACAATATACGGATTGTCCAGCTGCTGCATGACGTTGGCTTCTCGCAGCATTTCCTCGTGCATTGATTGGTTGTTGTCATCATTCTTGAGGATTTTGACTGCAACTGGCTTCTCCGTCCTAATACATAGGGAGGGTTAGCGTTATGATGACTGTGCCACCTGGTCTGCATTGACACTCACCACAGATGCAAGAAATTTCAAGTAGTACTGGCTGCGGAAACGTGGATGTGCATATGTATCCAGTGTGTCACCGTGCTGTGATCAGTATTTAAGCAAGCCCCCACAAAGAGCGCTGGTCGTTGATGCCAATTTTCACAGTAGTCAAACGGCGATACTACAACTTCGTGTCCGTCACGTGATGCCATTGGGCCCAAAAAGACTTTTTCCCATAGACTAACATTGGGAACGAGACAAGTACAAGTCCATCTTGGACTTTGGCTAGTTGATAGTGTAGCACGGTATCTGACTATTTCATCAAATAGGTCAAATAGCTTGGAGTGGTATTGATGGTTTGGTTATGTACAGTAGCTTATATCATCTGCATTTTGTGAGGATGGGTTTTTATCTCATGGAAGCTGGTTCAATTAATAGGGTGAATAAATGTGGTGATAATTGACATCCTACAGTAGGTCAGATTCTTGTTTAAATCCCAGCAAAGAGAAAAGGGCCCTTGGATCCATCTAATAAGGGTATACATGGCATTTTTAAATGGTATTGAGTGGCATCTTTGGACAGCTGGAACAAGGATATTTTATTTTAGGATCTTGGGATATTGCCTCAGTTGTGTCTTAAATTGCATGCTATTTTTCCTTTTATGCTGTTTTATTATTTTGACAGAGTACTAGGGCCACATCGAGGAAAGAAAAAAACAAATCAAAGATTTCGAGAATAAAGTCATTGGTTTACGAGAAAAAAAAGTCGTAATATTATGAGAATAAAGTCAGAAGTTTTAATATTATAAAGTAGTAATTGTACGTGTTATTTTAGAGGGGAAATAGAGCAGCGTGCCGCCTATGTAAAAATGAGGAACGTGGAGCATCTTGTTTCACAAATAACTAAATACTTAATCTTTTGGCACATCAGCACCACATTATCATCAGTATCAGGACCTTGAAAAGATTGTGCAAGAAACTGCGTTTAAGAAGAAAGAACCACACGGAGCTGATGGGGAAGTTGCCTCTTTTGTGGAGGAGGAAATTAGTTTTTTTCTCGTTAAGTTATGACTTTATTCTCGTTATATTATGACTTTTTTCTTGTAATATTCTGACTATAATATATAATGTGATGTTGTGTGATTTAGCATACTTCCTCATCTTGTAGATGCCCTTCATGACTGTACCAAAGTTCCCAGAGCCCAGTTCTCCATCCTCCAAGAAGAGCTGACTGCGATCCACTGTGGAACTCCTCAGTTCATCTGGGTCCGCGTATGGACTCTCGTATACCTCTGTGTCCATTGGCATGGCCTCTGATGGAGAAATGACCGTGTCACATTAGTGGGATAGTGATGGAGTGATTGACACATCAGTCTGTCTTGTACTGCACTCTTAAACCTGAGAGTCCAATGTATCTTGGGCTGTGTTGCAAGAGGCAGTTGTGGCAAGCCGTTTTAACACTTGCTAGCTAGACTGGATATGTATTGCAGATATCCATAATTCAGTTCTTACTAGTCAAAATGAACATTTCAGATATCCACAGTGACCTTCTTCCTATCCACAATTTATCATTTCAGATATCCACGACATCAATCTTCCTAGGAAAAATGACGCCACCGTGGGATGGCCCACAGTGGAGGACGCTGCCTTATATACTGTGGGGTCCACACGTATTCATGTAGGTACTTCCTGATTAGCCGGCTACATGTATGTAAATCTATCTGTGGGGGAATGCCTGCTCGTGATTGGAGGAGAGTATTACTAATAGAGTCCAGTAGAGGGCTCCGCCTGTGCTTATAGAACTAGGGTTACCATATCGTAACCTTCGTTCACTGAAAAGCTTGCTACTACAAGGAATACAATAGAAAACGTGTTGTATAATTAGCGTAGACTGACCATTAAAGGAAGGTTGTCTGTATCTCTACCTTTCTACAGAAATCAAAGTAATAGCAGACAGGGCAGCTAGTACAAAAGCACTAGCATATCTACCCTCCTATATTCATCTTATATATATTCACTTAGTCCCATATGCATATAGTTCTATGTACATAACCTCCCTGTGTATATATATATAACACCACCTGTATATATTATCTATTGTTTATAATGCTCTTATACAAATTTGTTATACAATATCCCATCAGCATGCAATTTATAGTTAAGCTATTATTCATTGAATATAACACATGTCGATCACTTGCACTTTAATTACAATCTGTATATATGTATATGCCTATGTACATACACCAATATATCCTCATTTGTATGTATTGTCTTATCAGCACTTTACTAGTTTGCACTAGTTTCTCAACTTTCTATTGAATACAAGATATGCTCGCACCTCTACATCTTAAATAACTTACCTTTGCCGCCTGAATTATTGGGCACCCTGGTTTCGTAAGGATTGAGATTTTCTGTGGCGTTGTGTCGAGATCCCCGGCCCTGTTATCAGTTTGTCAGAGGAGACAACGTTTGAGAGAACCGCACAGAGTGAAAACACATAAAACACATATAGTACATGATGCACTGCTGAAATGTCACCTAAACGGCAACAACGAGTGAATTTAGCAGCACTTTCTATGGAACCTGTATTATAGTGATATACTTGCTGAATGTTTAGGCTCAATAATCTTTCAAATTTGAAGTTCAGAACTCATTCATTCGTGTCTTAAGTGGAGAAAAAGTACTGAAATGACAGCAATTTCTGAATCAAAGTATATGAAATTGGCAAAAGGTTAATACATTTGGGTTTCTGGAATATGTTTTCATTCAGCCACTAGTCAGTATCACTGTAATACATTGTGTCCATTAATTGGGGGCATTGTATGATCGTCCATACAATGGGTTTAGAGGATGAGAATAAATGCATGGGATTAACATCATAATATGCGTTCAAAGAAGGGATGTGGAACAAACAGGAGGCTGCTGACTGTGGTTCAGGATGTAATTACAGTGAGTAACCAATGGATGGTGTTAGATTGTAAAGTAGGCCAACTGTTATGAGGTCACACAAACTGAATTGTAGTCAGCTCTAGTTGTGAAACTATTTGGTAACACTTCATTTTACAGGTCTGCAAATTTCACGGTAATTATGTGATATTTAGCAAGTAATCTATTTGAAATTTCTTTGGAATTACTGCCAAATTACCCCAATATTTACCTCAAAATTGATCGAAAATTACTTTATTCTAAACATTATTTAATAATTATATTCCGCTATTTCCCAATAGCTGGTAATTTATTTAATACATTTCCTGGAAAAAAATAGAAAGTTAATTGATATGCTTTATTTCCATGTCTGCTGGTAAATAGTCCCTAAATCATTACATAACATAGACATAGACAATAAGTCCCACAATGGTGAGATTTGTGCCTGATCAGAAGTGTCTTCTATTAGTTTTGGTTTTCCACCTTTGATGAAGAGCAGCACAAAGCTGCTTCTCAAGCCTAAGGGCCCTATTTGAACCATTATATGCTATATTAGCACATCATTATTAAATAATGTTTATAATAAAGTCATTTTTGATAAATTTTGAGGTAAATATTGGGGTAATTTGGCAGTAATTCCAAAGAAATGTCAAATAGGTTATTGGTAATTGTCACCTAATTACCATAAAATTTGCAGACCTGTAAAATGAAGTGTTACCTAACTCTCTGCTCTGATCTGATCTGGGATCTGTCAGAGGGATGGATAGGGGACGTGATAAAGAAAAGCACAAAAAAGCGCAAGGAAGACTGCGGTGTTAGTAAGTAGCAGCAAACCACACTGAAGCATAATCACACACAGGGTGCAAAGTTAGGGGGTTGCACACTACTGCGACCGTTAGTGCACCTTTTTTATGCCGGGTATGGGAACAGTTTTGAGTTTGGAGAGAAGTCCACCTGCCACACTGTGCTAAAAAAAAAAAAATGTCAGAGAGGTTATCAGAGGGCGACCTGTTATATTATGGCCATGCATGATGCATTACAGGAGAAACAGATTCAGGAGAATGGTTAGCTCCAAACAAGGATGTGTCAACATTATGTGTCGTCTTACTGACTCATTCAACTGCAAACTACAAGAAGTGGACTGTTCATATAGTATACAACATTCCCAAGTTCATTTTACGGTACTGTATTCCTATGAGGAGGAAGACAAAAATAAAAGGGTTGGTTCACCCAAATTATGAAAAAACGTATTTTCTGACCTCCTTCTAGTGGTGTCTATACATGTAGACAGATAATCGGCCCAGGTTTTGGAAATATCTATCTTCAAAGGTCTCATATTGTAAAAAGTGAGATTTTCAGGTCGTTTACATTATAAAGCAGGTTTAAGTGCTATATAAATACTGTTAAACTATCAAAATGCTTAATATACAGAGAAACACACACAGCCTGTATTCAGAAATTGTGCGTTTGAAACAAGCCGTTAGGATTTCTGTCCATTTGTGATGTCACAAACATACAATATTTAGACCATTACACGATTTTAAGCGTAAACATTCTAAATGTGTCCCAGTTTATTTCCTGTTGCAAGAACAGGAAGTAAACATGGACCCAAACATGTTCTATTAGAAACACAAAATACATGTATGAACCTGAAAATGAGCACTATATGGGACCTTTAAGATTTCTGAATTGAGCAAGCTTGGAATCCGGCAGAACCTCGGTCAGCTTCCCCTTTCCTGATATATTTAGACATGCTACGTCTGTTCAAAGGTAACATTACTATGTAAGTCACATTTGTGTCACAATCTTCATGGACACATCACTTTGTATATAGTCACAGTTAAATCGAGGAACTTTCATTTTGTGTTTTGCTTTGTGGACAAAAGCGGTAGTGTAATCACGCACCAGAGTCCCTTTAGAAAACCTCTCATTTTACTGCAGCAGCAGGGTCTGACAGTCTACCCTGTTTTATCCTGGTTCTGGTTCTCCCGTGCCTCCCTTCCCTTCAGCTGGAGACTCGGCAATACGCGGTGGGGCACCAGCGTGCAGAACATTTCCTACCATATAGGGCATCCTCAACGGCACTACGCATTATGTTTTCTCAATTTTAAGGCCACCGAAGAGAGCACTTATAATAAATAATAATAAATACCACTAGGAAAGTGAGAAAGTACGTTTTTTTTGGTGAACCAACTCTTTAAATATTAGCCGTCCACATGTGAGAAGGTGTCCTTTAGACACAAAGTTATGATTGAAAAACTATTAAAAGATGAAGTTTTAATACATGAATCAGTGTTGGCAGGTGTAAAGGTGGCGTCCTCATTTCCTTTGGTTAGACACACATGTGAATGGATGACATAACTTCCTCTTTTTTAGACCATGAGAATATGCAAATTAATTAATTACACAAAACTTACAAGGGCGCTTATTCCAGGATGGTCCCGTGGGAGTAGTGGCCGTCCTATCAGCCCTATGAACATACAACAGATCAGATTTTAATACATTCCTATACTTTTAGTTGTTAGATATTAATTAATATGCAGTACACTGTTTGAATGACAGTCTTGCATCAGTTGTTAGTAGATTTGTTTTTACCAATATCTCCCTCAGGTCTTGGACATGGTTCTGTTAGCACTCGCAGCAGGCCGTCTGGTTTGTATGAGTAGTGCTCCACCAGCTGTGGTAAAGAGAGAAATTCATAGTCATAGTTAAAGATCAACGTTAAAGCTGCAGTAGGCAGTATATTTTTGGCATCATTGGGCAAAAATTTCATAATAACCTTTCAGCATATTGTGATTCAAGTGTTCTGAGAGAAAACTAGACTTCTGCACCTCCTCATGGCTCTGTTTTCAGGCTTTAAAAAATCTAGCCCGTGACGGGAGACTTTGACCAATCACAGGTCATGTAATTGAGAGAGCGTTCCTATTGGCTGTGCTCCGGTCATGTGACTGGAACTTGGCGTTTCTTCACCAGATTTCACAATGTTGGCGGCGTCACAAACTTTCTCATTTACAGCTAAACCGTGCACTACAAGATGATTCTGAAAACATTTGAGGTGAGAAATAGGCATCAATGTAACATAATATTGATTCATATTTGATCAGCGCTGCCTAGTTTGACCATTTGGTCGTAATTCGCCAGTGATTGACAGCCGGTTCTCATAGACGGCAGCTGGACAGCAGACCACAGATCAGCTCTGACTGCTTGTTTTCCTCCAGTCTCTGAAATCTTGCAGATGCCGTTAGGAGCACCGAAGGACACAGAGGCACATGATTTTTTTCAGGTTACCTGTTTTATGTACAACTGTCACGATAGAGCGACCGTTTTTAATCATATTTGCTCCAATCTCGCCTACTTCAGCTTTAAAATAATCAGAAATATGAAAAAATTGTTGTTTACCTGCCACAGGGTGTCAAACTTTTTGCCATCTGGGATCGAGAGCTTGTTACTCCTGTCTTTGTCAATGCGATAATGCATGACTTGTCCTTCGTGGAGTAAACACAGAGCGTAGGATCCGTTCATATCTCTCTGTCGGATCCTGCACTCACAAGAAGAAGAAAATATGAATTCAAGTAGGTGTGAAATTCAATTCAATTAATTTTTTATATAGCATCAAATCATAACAGGAATTATCTCAAGATGCTTTTCATATAGAGCAGGTCTGGATGATACTCTACAATTTAGAGACCCTACAAGAGATCCCCCGTGAGCATGCACTCAGTGTGACAGTGGCAAGAAAAAACGTCCCTTTAATGGGTAGAAACCTCGGGCAGAACCAGGCTCTGGGTGGGCGGCCTTGACCAGTTGGGTTGAGAGAGAGAGAGAGACGCACAGCAACCACAATAATAGCACAACAGCTATAAGTAGTAATACAAATAGGACTGACAACAATAATCAATAGCGATGGATATAATAGAGTGATAGTAGAAATATCAGTAATAATAGCAGTAATAATAATAGAAATATGACTACTACTAATAATAATAGCAGTAATAATAATAGAAATATGACTGCTACTAATAATAGTAGCAGTAACAATAAGAGAAATATGACTACTACGACAGTAATTCCAAAGAAATTTCAAATAGGTTACTTGCTAATTATCACCTAAATACCATGAAATTTCAACCTCAAGCCTTCCCATAAACTCTCTTTAATGTAACACAGGACGTTGTGTCATTAGCACACATCAGAGCCTCTGGGTGGTAATCCGGTGCAGTTAAAGACACATCACTGCCATGAATGCAAGGTTATTAAGAATCATTATATGTCAAGAGTGATGCTCAACACCAACCCAAGAATTTGTTCTTAATTGCCTGGTTAAATAAAGGTTAAATAAAAATGAATAAACTCAAAACAACAAGTTTTTAACCGAACCATTGCAACAGTTTCAGCCCAAGGTTTCAACACTATTACCACATCCATGAAATTACAGCTACTGTGTGTAGCAACAGATGGTATTGAACATGGTTTAAACTGCCCATCCAACAAATGCCTCAAAAATAAACAATATATTATAGAGAACATTCATGAGAACAATTGTATCAGTACAAAGATCAAGAACACAGGAAATACATTGAGGTTAAAAGAAAAGCTTCACATGAGTGACTGTAAACATGCAAAAAGATTATTTATATATCGACTACAATGCTTGTGGTTTATGGTTTAGACTTTTGTGATGGACGCACCTTTAAGATACTTTAACCTTTGAAGTGAACTTTTTCTATAAGAACTCCTCCTCACATTGTTATGAATTACTCTTATTTGCGCACACCGTGTAACATGATTGGCCGCAACCTGCAAATTTTAAACTTTTGATAAATATATTTAAATATTTACACAAAACTAAAATGCATCCTATTTTTTTTTGTTGTGAAAAATCACCTTTCTGTGTCACACAGTGATAAACAACTCTCATATAGCCTATTATTTATCTGTATTTTTACCCACTGTTTGATATTAATATTTGTGCAAATGCAAATTTTCAACAGTTTTACCAATATGATTAAAGTAATAATAATAATACTATATGAAATTAAATTAAATTAAATTAAATTAAATTAAATTAAATTGAAAATGCATATTACATGAAATTAATCCAGATCAGCACATGTGGTTTATCACATTTGTAATGTGAAATCATCAATTGCACATGCGGCTTTTTTTTTTAAACGTCATTTTTAGGTTGCAAACACAAGCCATAATTTAGTGTTAGAAAAAAATAAAATCTTAAATTACATGTTTTTATATTTTGTACAATATATCTTTATGTATAACTGTCTCTAGGCAACGACTACTAATCGAGTTATAGTTTTATAAAGTTTAGTATTTCTCCACCAGTAGTGCAGAAAAGGATTTCAAACAGCAGTTAGACCTTCAACAATTAATTTGAATAGTTAAATAAATTAAAGAAATAAATATAAATATATATCTCTATTGTTTTAGTCTTGAAATATTTTAATCTTCGATCCTGTAGAGCAAATTATTTTGAAATAATAATCATGTTATCTATTTTACTTTTTGATATTTGCCACCAGGGAAAGTTTTAGCAGTATTCCCTTGGTATCACATCAGCAGCACCTTGTTGGTTGATAAATGGGTGAAATATGTTCAAACATTAGGATCTGAAGACATTACAGTAATAAAGAGAAGAGCCTTGTTCAGACACTAAACAGGAACTTAAATCGTTGGCCTGTGTGTCATTATTTATAACTATGCTAGTCTCTTCTGTGATCTAAATTATATTATAAAAACATAGAAAATGGGGGCGCTGCGGTAGCTCACCTGGTAGAGCATGCACGCCATGTACCAAGGCTAAGTCCTTACCGCAGCGGCCCAGGGTTTGAACACCTCTGTGGCCCTTTGCTGCATGTCATCCCCTCTCTCTCCCCCTTTCAAAAAACGATATCTGTCTCTGTCATTAAAGGAATAAAAGCCCCCAAAAAATAATCTAAAATAAATAAATAAAAATGCAAAAATATTATGGAAATTAAAATATCAAAAAATATAGCCTTACCAATTATAATAATGTTTTTGTAAACTGTTGTTTGCCACTCTAGGAAGTCAGCACTGAAACTTTGCAAGTGACTAAATGTAAAGCTTTAATCTTGACATGAGACGGTGTTTCAGTGGAAACAAAAAAGTTTCTTTCTGCGCTTCGTGAGGAAAAAGGACAGAACAGTCGCATGTTGCCCTGCTGTCATTCTTCCTCTTGTTTGGCTACTTCAGGAAGTCCTTTGCAAACTGTCAGAGCGGAAACCACAGTGTGTGTATGTGTGTGTGTGTGCGTGTGTGTCTGTGTGCAGAGATGTGTGTCCTCTGTGTTTCTTCAGCCGAGACCACTCGCTGCCTTTCAACTGAAGCTGCAGCTGCCAAATACTCTACACTCACTTTATTCAAATAGCAAAGCAGAAGACACATTTGAAACATTTAATGTATTGAATTAAATAGAATACAACGCAATATTACTGATGTAGTTGTTGTGTGTGCATATACAGTATACTTAAAAAGAAATTCAGTAACAACAACATCAGTGCTACGTCTTCCATTGTTGTCCGTCTACCAACCTTTAGCTAAAATTGTCTAGCAACGCAGGAAGAACCTTGTATCTTAGCATCCGATTCGACTGTTATCAGGCCATTAAATAGGTGTTATCAGTCGCTATAAGCACCATAGATGTGGCTCATTTGGGGCCTATGACATTGTAAAAGTGAAAGTGAAACTTAAAAGCAACACGTTCTGACATGTTGTAAAACTGAATGAAACGTTACATTTTGAACACAAACAAAAAGGCTTCTTTGGGTTTACTCAACGAAACTACAACTTCTTTAGGTTTATGCAAAAAAAACCCTACAACTTCTTTAGGTTTAGGTAACAAAACTACAACTTATTTAGGTTTAGGTAACAAAACTACAACTTCTTTAGGTTTAAAATCAGAATCAGAATCAGTTTAGGCAATAAAACTACAACTTCTTTAGTCAAAAAAAACCCACTCAGTTAAGTTTAGGGAAAAACATTGTGTTTTTGGTTAAAATAACTGCGAACACAAAGACAACTACACATTGTTGGTTTCACACGGGATGCGAACTCCTCCACTCCTTATGGTGTTTCATGCTGTCTACACTACAGCGCCTGACTTCCGCTTCTGCTCCTGCCATAATTACTACAGTCTCTAGAGGTCGTAACCTGGGTCATAACAATGGATGTGAATGTGATTATTCAATGTGGAGAGTGCAGGTGTTTGTGGGTATATTCTCTGAGCATGTTATGGATATTGTGAGCTCTGGAGAAATTTGCAAGATTCTCACAAATAGTGAAATAATTGGTCAAATATGGATGGATTTGATACACACCATTTACTACTGTATACACAGCAAAAGACACTTGAAACATACTTACAGGAATTTTCCACTTGTACGGGAGCCCTTTTGAAGCCTGGGCTCAGAGTCTTCTCGTGATATCGATCCGTGGAACCAGGGCATTTTTTCGTGTGCAGTGGTGGAAATGAGCTTCTCCAGCTGAGGCCTCTGGCTGATGATGGCCTGCTCCAGAGCTGCTCCCTGCACACACACATGAGCTATGAGCAAGCACTTCCAATAAGAACAATATTCAGGCCAAGCTTTTCTGATGTGTTCTCAACAATTATATTATAGTAACCACCTCTACTATTACCATCTTTACCTATGTTTACAAAATTAGAAGTATACTCTGAACATAGGCCCCGTTCAGACCTGGTAGATAAGATGCTAGATAAGTGGACAGCTGTGAACGCACTCAAGACGCATTGAGATCGGATCTTTCAGACCACATTCAGAGGTGGTCTGGGCCACATATGGCCACATTCTTTATGCAGTGTGTGCGCGAACGTGTCTTGGGCCACATCAAGGACCGCCTACTCAACTGACGTCCCATTGGGATCCAAGGGGTCTCTGAGCTCCTCATGTGAATAGACAGGCAGACGAGCGCTTGTCTGCCTCGCTGCATGGAAACGGCCTCTGTGCTCTACTGTATTCTGTTGGTATAGCTGTATTTTATTAAAATATATCTTATCTTTAGGCTACATATCTACAGACTATCAGATTAGGCACAGGAAATGCATTATTAATATCATACTGTCGGAGATGTGTCTGTGTTTCTGTTCTGCTGCTTTGCACAGAGCTGATACCCGCCTGCCTGCTCTCCTCCCCGGCGGATTTTGATGTTAATAAAATGTACCCGAATTCATGAACATGTATGATATTACTACAGACATTCCTGTAATATTACGTCACAACGTCTGCTGTGTTAGCCGTTTGTTTACTACGGGTTTATTTGCATAAAGAGCGGAGAAGTGAGATCAGATCACAAGTGGTCACTCATGTGGATCCTAATGGGAGGTGTGAACAGACGTACTTAAAGCTGTCCACTTGTGTTTGGATCACTCAGGACGCATGTTAATATCAGGTCTGAACAGGGCCTAAATGACCTTCCTTCTGGATAGAGCCGAAACTAACCTGCAGATTCCACGTCTGCTTCACGTACTCCCGGATCAGTTTTTCCTTCAGGTCCTCAAACGGCCCCACCTTGGGCTGCATGTTCCTGGGCCTGTTGCAGGGCTTCTTTAGCAGACACACGAGGCCGTCCATCTCCTGGGAGTGGTAGTCGATCACATCCACGGGGGTCCTGTGGCTCTTACCGCCAGCGATGGCGTACATTTCATTGGGTTCTCTTTCAATGGTGTAGTGGTAGATGCGGTTGGAATGCAACACGGACAGCGCGAAGCCTCCGAGATAGTTTCTGCTTTGCCGTAGAAGGTATAAGCCGCTGGTCGTGGTCGCATGCCGCAGGTACTCCTCCGCCTCCTCCCTGGTGATGTTGCCATAGAAGAATGGCAATGTGTTCACCACGTCAGCCATGTTGGCTTCTTGATGGGGGCTCCCTTTTTAAGTCCGCAAACGAAGGATGCAATTAACCCTTAAAAGCAAAAGTAGAATAACAAACAAGATTAATTTACTCTGAAAAAAATACTGCTAAAGGTCCCATATCGTGCTCATTTTAAGGTTCATACTTGTATTTTGTGTTTCTACCAGAACATGTTTACATGCTGTAATGTTCAAAAACGGAATTGTGTTGCTAGGCAACAGCTTGGGTCCATGTTTACTTCCTGTCAGCTGATGTTATTCACATACACTGCAACAGGAAATAAACTGGGACACATTTAGAATGTTTATGTTTAAAACTGTGTAATGGTTTAAATGTTGTATATTTGTGACATCACAAATGGACAGAAATCCTAACGGCTTGTTTCAAACGCACAATTTCTGAATACGGGCTGTGTGTATTTCTCCGTATATTGAGCGTTTTGATAGTTTAACAGTATTTATATAGCCCTTAAACCTGCTTTATAATATAAAAGACATGAAAATCTATTTTTTTACAATGTGGGACCTTTAAAATATGCAGCCTAAAGAATGAAAAATGGAGTCACAAAATATTGAGTTCAACAGAATGACTGATAAATTATGCAATCCTTCACTCCATGAATGTCGATACCAAAATCTCAAGGCAATGTGGCCAGTAGTTGGTCACACATGTTGGTGAGGGGAAACCAATCAGCGCCACAATATGCAACCAAGGGCTGAATCGCTAACAAAATGCCTGCAGCTTGCTACAACATTAGATTTCATCACGTCAAAGGATTATTTTAACACCCTGTCCATCCAACCAATCTACAGACTGATCAGCATCAGACCACTGTTGTACTGCACTAGCAGGGTAACACTGAAAGCAACACATAAGGCCTTGAGCCATAAAAACGTGTCTACACGTTTTCACAGTGAGATGCTTGTTACCGTAACCAGAGTAACCACAATACAGTGACATGAAGACACCTGTGCAAACACCCCTGCACTGCAGTCATGCATCTCTGCAGTCTTACAGACGCCAGAGAGTTTTTCAAGCTTGACCACTGTGGCAAGTTAGTTTGTGATCAGTTTTAAGAAGCTGTTCTGTCCAATAACTGATTATTTCATTCAATATCTAAAACATACAACAGTCTGAATGTAGAGCATGTCGTATCCTCAACATGTGTTTCAAAGGGCCAATTCAGGAAATCTATGGAAACGTGTTTCAAAGTACCCATATTGTGTCTGTAGATATCTTAAATTTACTTTTTGACAAGTAATAAATCAACCGTGTGAAAGGGGAACCGATGCTGCAATGGCACGACATTTGTCGCAATGTAAAATTGTGGTGCCTTCAAATGGGGTCGTCCATATGAACGCCCCCTTCTTGTGGTATTCACGACCTCGTTAAGTGGAAAGTTTCTGAAAGCTTCACGAGTTGTGACGTGTTTGTGGACGTTGTCAGAAATGGCGGCGACCATGACAGTTCATTTTTCAGTGCATAATAAGTGAATATATTGTAATTTTAGTCGTACACTGTAATTCTTCGTAATTTTATAATATGTCTGAGGAAAATGTTGATATTCCCAACGGACTAATCTTTTTCCTCTGTCATTATGTCTTTGCATTTACTGCATATAACTGTTAGCCTCTGTAGCTTCTAGACGCCGACAGTAACGTTAATAGTGCCTTTGCTTAGCAGCGGTGTTCTTCACGACTTAACCGCTTGAACGCCGAGCATATCGTGTACACGACTTCCTGTGTTGTAAAACGAGCTCATGGGTTTCATTTGAAGGCACCGTTACTCCTCAAGAGGTAGTTCCCATTGTTGATCCATTAATATAATATAATATTAAAAACAAATGTTGATTAGTGCAGCTTTAAGTCTGTTGGACAAACTCAGCTGGTGCCAGGGAGCCGTTATTATTGCTAGCTTGTTGTTACAAGAACATAGGAATAACTATTTTATTTTTTATTTTATTATTATACAGCTGCTCTTTTGCAGGAACACCCTTCTCTACACTCACAATTATTACAATTATTAGTACAATTACAGTATTTTTAAATAAAGGTAAATTGTATATTGTAAAAGACAAAATATGTTACAATTGCAGTATTTTTTATTGTATATTTCTTGTTGATTAGTGATGTTTTATAATGTTTCAGAACATTTTCAGAATTGTATAAATCGATGTTGAAAGATACTGTAATTGTACTAATAATTGTTATTTTTCCCCCCAAAAGGCCTATTTGAGGCTAAGTTTTATCGAACGTTTTCTTTGTGGCAGCACGTAGCAGCCATTTACATGAAAATGATGGAAATGGCTTCACTGCTACATTATTGTGTTTATATTATGTAATTCTTTATTCACATTTTGTCAACCTCGATAACATGTAGTTGGGTGGGAAATCTGGGGGAGTCGTGAGCTGATTAATGTGGTTGGAAAGAAGCAAAGACAAAGTTGTGCTACACACATCAATGAAATAATACCTTTTATCCCTTTTGGTCTCAAACTATTATTTAGTCTATTTAGTCTAAACTATTCTTTGGTTTCAAACTATTATTTAAATGAAATCATCTGTTAAGTTTAGAGAGGAACTGCTAACAACTCATAGACATCTCAAATGTGACAAGGGGAGGGTAGAAGGTACTTTTTGTATTTTATGAGCTTCTCATGTGTTTTTAATGTGAGATTTGAATCTGCAAAGTCACTACAGCAGTAAAAAATTTAGTGTAGCGTACAGTAGGGATGCACTGATCTGACTTCTTCAGTCTTGATACCGATAGCGATACCTGGGCTTTGGGTATCGGCCGATACCGAGTACTGATCTGATACCAGTGTTTAATTATTAAGCTGTATGCCTCACTGTGTGGAAGTGACTGAGATCATTCTTTTATGTGACTTAAACATTGCTTTCCTATCTTTGTTAAACAAATAAAAACATAGAATTTAGTGAATTGTTATTTGTTATTAAACAAATAAATCATAAACCAGCAACTTGGTAAAAAAAATCTATTAAAATCTATTTAAAAAATTAACAGGAATTACAATTAAAGTGTAAACCTTTTTAATGCAGCAACAAATTGGTCAAAACTCAAAAGGTAATAGAAATTCCAGTATATAATGTGTATAAACATAGCACTGACTTTAATAGATTGGCCCCATTGTCACAGATCCGGTATCGGTGCATCTTCAGTAAAAAGTACAACATTTCCCTCTGAAATGTAGTGAAGTCGACATATTAAGTAGCATAAATGTAAGTAAATTATAGTTCCTAAAATTGAACTTAAGTACAGTACTCCATTACTTTCCACCACTGATGAAGACCTGAACAGACACACAACATACTACAAGTCCTTTCCTGAGTTCTAAAATATAAATTTAATTTGTAAGATCAGTGGTGCATGGTAAGTTAATAAAAGTGCAATATTATAGGGCAATTATCTGTCTTGGAAACACATACTATGTTTCTATGCTTTTATATGTTTTATTCATTTTCAAGATAATTAATTTCCTGAAACGAGGCCAACTGCACCGGTGAATGATCTCACTCCCTTTGGCAGATCTTGTTTCATCAAACAGCACAGTGAGAGATGAATTGACGTGATAAAATCCAGTTAGAAAAGGAACTGTAATTCTTTGATTACACAAAAAAATGTTGAACACTTTGAAACTGTGGTAGTGAAGTCTGACAAGTCTCATCTTAACCAGACAGAAAAGGAAAATATTGATCTTACTGTATGCAATGTGTTGAAGTAGTTCCAGTGTTAATCCTCCTTTTAGTTTGGTTCTTTCAGTCCGTCAGCATATCAGCTGCCAGCCGTCTGAGCAACATGTGAACAGATCATCTTAAATTCAGCCCAGCTCCTGACAAACAAACAATACTGTCGTCAAAAACCTACATCCAAACAGTCAGTCACTCACAGTTTGATCCTGACTGTGTTCTCCAGCTGGACCAGTTAACAGTCTGCGTACTGGTACAAAGTGAGGTGGTGGAGCTCTGACGCTTCCTCATTTCAACGACTTCCTTGACAATTTAATTCTTTTACTTCCTTTTTTTTTTGGTTTTTATCTGAACACTGACCACCACGTCTGCTGCGTGCAGGAAATGATGTGACAACTGCAGTGACACAAGTGACAGCGCAAATAACTTTGGATGTGTTTCATCATATATATGTTTTAAAAATGTATTTTAATTGAGAGAGAAACTGAATTGTTGACACTGTAAACTTTACTGTAGCTGGATAAAAAATATCTTTTTTGGACCTAGAGTTGTTTTGTTTTTTGGCTTTTTTGTGTCTTAATGCTCTGGCCTGTAATATAGTATACAGTAGGATTATTAGCATTTTACAGGTCCGCTAATTTCATGGTAATTAGGTGATAATTAGCAAGTAACCTTTTTGAAATTTCTTTGGAATTACTGCCAAATTACCCCAATATTTACATCAAAAATTACTTTATTATAAACATTATTTAATAATTATAGTCTGCTATTTCCCAATAGCTGGTTATTTATTTAATACATTTCCAGGAAAAAGAATACAAAGTTAATTGATATGCTTTATTTCCATGTCTGCTGGTAAATGATAATAATTAGCAAATAACTTATTTAAAATTTCATTAAAAACTCCCTGAATCATTGCATTAGCTACCAGGTTACATTTGTGTAGACAATAAGTCACACAATGGTGAGATTTTCGCTTGATCATAAGTGTCTTCTATTAGTCTTCCACCTCCGATGAAGAGCCGCTTCTAATAATGTTTATAATAAAGTAATTTTTGATAAATTTTGGGGTAAATATTGGGGTGATTTGGCAGTAATTCCAAAGAAATTTCAAATAGGTTACTTGCTAATTATTATTAAAATGAAGTGTTACCGGAATATTCAATAGAACATTATTATTAACTATAGTTAATTATAATTAATTGGTTTTCATCGTTTCATGTGAACAACACATTCTCATTCACACACACATTCATGCACCAATGGCGGCCAGTGAGGTGCTGGCCTGCCCATCGGGAGCAAACTTGGGGTCCAGTTGGGGCTTTCAAACTAACAGTGAAAACAATGGCAACAATGCTAAAAGAGCTATCAGTGTTAACCTGAGGGGGGAACTAGAGGGGGAGTGCTACGCTTCCGCAACGGCGCCGTGAGTCGGCACGGAGTTATCGGCTGTAACCGCAGTCTGAATGACGTCCTGAGCCAGCCAGTGGGCCACACACTCACATGCACAAACATGCACTAAATGACACACATGCGAGTAGTGGTTATGGTTTGGGTTATAGGGTAAGTCTGCAGGAAATGAATGTAGGCTATGTAATGTAAGACCGTGTGTATGTGTATGTGTGCGTCTTAGAGTGTTATCAATTAATCAAGTTTTATTCATATATATTATATATTTATACATTTCATACGACAGGAGTAGACTCAATGTGCTTCAGTGTAGGGACAGTTAGTCAGTCATGTGTGAGCAGAACATGTTCACCAATCAGGAAGTGCCAGCTGGCTTTGGTGTGTTTCACACTCGCAACATACTGTCAGTAAAATACACACATCACACCACCACAGCCCTTTTGCTGATTATAGATATGTCCTAAAAATTTACTTTCAATTCAATTAAATTGAGAAAAGCAATATTAAAAGGTGTTTTCTTTCTTTTTTTGTTATATTTGTTGAAATTCTCTTAACATCTCGACAAAAATCAATAAATCTAATACGGTATCTGTGGCTCGTTCTCATTCCCAGGGCATCCAATACCGAGGCTTTGTTACGGCCGTTTGCTTGTGATACCGCCGCACAAGGCATCCTTTAGCGCCGGTATGAAACACACTGGGCGTTCCATTAATGTAAACCGATCCGTGGCAATGGTAAATGCTCGGGGAAAGTGCGCTGGAAGTGTGATGATGTAGTTTTAAGGGACTGTATAAATGTTTTTTATTGACAATGTGTGAACAGGTTGTAACCTAACCTAAAAAATTAGACCTTCCGTGACTTTCTGTGTTTCCTCTATCAGCATGTAGACGGCTGAATTTAATGCAAAGAATACAGGTGGATTTTTTTTGAGAAAATCCAACGGATGTGACGTCATGCGCGCTCCGCTTACAGGGCTAACAGTGTGCAACGATAGCTGACGCTGGGTTAGAAATGGAATCCGCTAACGCCAGAAAAACAACCAGCTCCCACCACAACTCACTCAGACTCCAACACAAACTCCATGGAAGCACAAAAGAAACACAGGTGTCACTTTTAACAAGCAATTTCTGATTCTTACATATTGCCCCTTTAAAGAGCGGAAAGACACACACCGGGCGGGCAGGAGGGGAGGTGGATGGGTCCAACAACACAAGGCTTTCATCCAGGAGACCGCTGTCCATGTTTCACTTTCACGTTACAATCAGCTGTTCGTTTCACGTTTCATTTTCACTTCATTTGCTGCCTAATCCTAAAGTGACTCCAAGGGTAACAATCATACTTGCCAACCCTCCCGATTTTCCCAGGAGACTCACGCGTTTCATAGCCCTCTCAGGGTTTCCTCCTGGGGTCACAATTCTCCCGTATTTCTCCCGATTTATGACAAATGTTCACACTTTTTTTCCTCCACGTTATCTCAGCCTGTTTCTGGAACTGAACAGTGTGTTTAATCTCTACTGTTTCCACCTGGACGACAATAGAGCTACACCAGCTGTCGTTTTCCGGTGGTAGAGAGCAGTCTATGCTCGCGACACAGCGCAGTTTAAGCTCATGTTTAAACTTCGCTCGCCACAGCGTGCAGCAAGCAAAGTTGGACTTTGCTCAACGTAGCGAAAAGCCGCCGTGGCGCGGCACAATCCATTGGAAATAATGGGTTTCAGAGCGCAGTATTGCGTTGTGTCTGAAAGGAACCTCAGTGAGGGAGAGATGGAGAGAGAAATGGAGAGTACTTTCTTTCCTGAGAGTTAAAGGTAAAATCACATTGAGTCACATTGAGTTTTCTTATGATTATAAAGTCATTAAAAATAATACTAATCTGCATCAATGTGCAGCAATCACACATCTTTCTTTAGTTTTCAAATGCTTTTCCAGATTTGTATCTGACAGCAAAACATGTGAATACGTGGAAAAACCTCCATGTTGTAGTCTCTTATTAATCTCTAAAAATGAATTTCATGCAAATTCTAAAATTAAATATTTTCTAAAAAGTATAATTTTCTTGATCCTGCTACAGCGATCTGCATCAAAGTGAAAAGGAAAACAGCAGCGCTGTCTACAACACAGCGCGGCAGAGGTTGTGCAACATGGTGACATTTTAATCTAAAATAGGCTACAGACAGACTGTAGTTCATCTTCAAGGTGTTTCAGGTTTGTTTGGAGTTGATGCACTGTGGGATGGAAAATCTCACCATACGATGTCTACTTGACTCTTTGTGGTCTCCGCACTGCGACCTTCCTGCTCACGTCTCTTCCAACTAGAGGAAGTCGACTGTTTTTACTTCCTCAGCCGTTCTTACCTCAATTGAAATGTGGCCTTGAATGGGCTACATACTGTAGGTCTCAATGATGGAAATCTGTAACACTTCATTTTATAGGTCTGCAAATTTCATGGTGATAATTAGCAAGTAATCTATTCGAAATTTCATTGGAATTACCCCAATATTTACCTAAAAAATGTATCAAAAATGACTTTATTATAAACATTATTTAATAATTGTATTTCCCAATAGCTGGTAATTTATTTAATACATTTTCAGGAAAAGAATCCAAAGTTAATTGAAATGCTTTATTTCCATGGCTGCTGATAGATAATAATTAGCATAATAACTTATTTGAAATTTCTTTAAAAAACTCCCTGAATCATGACATTAGCTACCAGGTTACATTTGTGTAGACAATAAGTCACACAATGGTGAGATTTGTGCCTGATCAGAAGTGTCTTCTATTAGTTTTTCCACCTCCAATGAAGAGCAGTGCACAGCCGCTTCTCAAGCCTAAGGGCCCTATTTTAACCATTATATGCTATTTTAGCATAGACTTATCAAATAATGTTTATAATAAAGTCATTCTTTATACATTTTGAGATAAATATTGGGGTAATTTGGCAGTAATTCCAAAGAAATTTCAAATAGGTTACTTGCTAATTATCACCTAATTACCATGAAATTTGCAGACCTGTAAAAATAAGTGTTACATAATATTAGTGGAGACGAACATCAGGGTGGATCTGCTGTGGCAGGAAGCTTTAGAGAGGACTTAGCCCCCCGCCCCCCTCTTCATCACAAAATACTGAAGTTCCCACAGACGACTGCAGAACACGGTGGCCTCTTTTTCTACTTTTACCGACACAGCTAAATGATACAGAGCCATGAAAAGTCTAAAAATATATATATGGACTCACCCACAGCTAAATCAAAGAGAAATAGTTTAATTTGATTAAACAAATGTAAGCATGCTTGATGGAGCTCCGTTACAGCAGAACAGCTGTGCAAAGGGAATAAATAGGTTTTGAGTTCTTCAGATGTTCAAACTGTATGTCCGGGCGAGTTGCAGTTCTCTTTTTTGTTCCTGTCAAGTTCCTGTTTTCTATTTTTAACAATTGTTGGTGTGTCTTAAAGAAATTCCCTTATTTTTTCTGGGTAGACAATTTAAATTTGCTTTATTGGCATGAAAGTTTAAAAAAAACAACGTTGCCATGGTATCAAAATACAAATACTAATATTACAAACAGAAAGCAGAGAGGCCACCAACTGAAGTAATTACTTTAACCCTTTGAGACCAGCTGGATCGCGGGCGATCACCACTAGCTTTACTGTCTTTCAGAGGCTCTAGTACGTTCGTACCATGTCGGGAAGGAGGCTAAATAACGCTCCAAAGTTGGGCTAAATTTTAGCGGGGAAAAACTGGCATGACCATTTTCAAAGGGGTCCCTTGACCTCTGACCTCAAGATATGTGAATGAAAATGGGTTCTATGGGTGCCCACGAGTCTCCCCTTTACAGACATGCCCACTTTATGATAATCACATGCAGTTTTTTTGTATGCAGTATTGATGATTTAATGTGTTATTTTCGCCTATTCTAAAATGATGTGTTTGAATATTTCTGCATACTGGGGTCCCTAAACAGTCTTGGAGTTACATAAATTGGGTATCACTGTAAAGCTGAGACTCTTGTGGATCCAATGAGCCCAACTGTATTCATGTGTGATGATGTTAGTCCTCATAGTAGCCATTTCATTGTAGTGAGACCATTTTTTTAAACTTGACCTCACTGTATAAAATGACCTGTGGTGACCTCTAGGATAATCACAGCCTCATGAAACTTTACAGCCACAAACTAGAGACCTAGAGCATTCAGAGAATGGATGGGTTTCGTATGTACATTGAAAATAAGGGGGTTTCTGAGCAATTTACACAACAGAAGTGTTCGCCAACCAATCGCCGAAAAAATGCAATTCTTGCAGAAATCTCCAAATGTCAAAAGTTTTTAATACCAAATCACAGCATGGCTTTTTCTATGGTGTTCCTCAAGGTCTTGGTGTCTTAATGTGGTATTTTGGAGGCAATATTAGTAATTTTTTATCAATTCTCGAGTGGAAAAAAATTGTTAAATTTAGTACCAAATCTGTGTAACAAATGGTATCAACCCAAAAATTGCTGTGACAACTTATGAGACGTAATAGAGCATGGGGATGACCATCATAGACGTCGATCATAATGTTCTAAACCCTTAGAAAAATTTGACACACAGTGCTGAGCTTCATCTCAGATTAATCTTCAGGTTCTCAGCTTTCAGATGATGTACACCACTTCTATGTGACATCTACTGTTGACCTGCTATCTCCCCCTAAAGACAAAAAAACGGGTCTGTTGTGGGTCTCAGAGGGTTAAGTTGGTTAGTAATTCCCTTTTTCAGTCCTTTCCCTTTCGAGAGCAGATCTTATTCTCACACCATTTCTCATCCCATAATCTGATTTTAACTCTTTTATTCTCAAACTAAATGTCGGATGGATGTCATCTAGTTTGTTCCCCCCAGTGTGCACAGTTCATGTCCTTGTAAACATAAAGAATGACAAAGTACAGAACATACAAGTCCTGAAGGTGACAAAAAAGACACTAAATGTCATAAGCCTTTTGGGGCTTATAAAACATTTCATGAAAAAACAAATATGTAGCAGTATGACAAAATCAAAATGGACAAATGACAAAAAAAGATCAGTTTCACTATTCATATTTTATTGCACTCACACTTCAACTTTACAGGCAGTTCTGGACAACTACTTCACTGATGTCTGTCATAAGGCATGTGCAAAAGGATCAATATATACAGTAAATATCAACAGCATTGCTGACGTTAATTACTGTACATTGTACTGAATGGTAAAATTCCGGTTAAAGTCACTACTTCCCGTCTTGAAGTCGGTTTTCTACTTCAAAAATGTTGACACACCCAGGTCATGTGAATTATGTGAAAAGGCAAAAAGGCAAAAAAGGAGGAAACACATGAGTAAAAGAAATAAAAGTGTGAAATGATAAAGAAAAATAAGTGAATAGATTCATATGTGGCTGTTTTCAGTGTTAAGTGGTAGAACAAACCATGACAAATGTCCTCTAATGCACACACTAAAGATGTAAAGATGCTTGAGATAAGCCACTTTGTACAGATCACCAACAGGGTAACACAGGAGCATGTGACTGTACTGTATACTCTCGCGGACAGTTTCATTTCTGCATATTTAGCTGATTAAAATGGCCCTAAACATTTTCTCTTCTCTGTTACGTATCTAACAATAGTAAAGTTAGCTATCTCCACTGATGTTATTGCCAGAAATGCATCTCTTAAATGGAAATACATTTCTCTAGAAAGCTTACTGATCTGCTGCCACCGTGAGAAGGCTTTAAACCCGTGTCACAGTAACACAATAACGCTGCAATCAGACCATTTTTATTTTATTGACAATAACATCCAAGTTTCCACCCTTCATCCCTTTCACACAAATGATCCACCTGAATCATCTGAACCAGTTATGACATGTCAACGACCCACAAGTAGTCTCCAATAATATAAAAATAATCAGAGTGATCACAACTTAATCAAAAATATATTTAAAAAAAGAAAGAAAATGTCATCGAAAACATTTCTGTTACACTAAATTATGTTTACACTGTCTGACTGTTCTATGTTTTTTGCTTGTTTTCTTGTTCTTGAAATACTTTTGCATCATCAGACCTTTAAAAATCCTTCAAATTATAAATCTGTGATGTGAATAATATTTTTATTATAAGCAATTTCAGATTATGATATACTACAGTAGGTTATGTTAAAGTGCATTTTCTGGAAAATCAATTAAGAAACTGTTCATGCTGTGAACAGCCCAAACTAAATTCCATTTACCTCTGTTGTATTGAGGTGTAGGTAGAGTTTACAAAGACATATATCTTGAAACCAAACACTTTCAACAAGGAGACCGGTGTGTGTGTCCTGTGTGAAACTAAAAGTAACACTGACTTATTGTGTCACGTCAGTCGTTAGTCGTGTGACTCGATGGTATCGTCAGTCCTGTGATATGGGGTCAGATCAGTCTCAGTATTAATGAACGCACACAGAAGGATTCACAAATGTATTTAGTGATTAATATATAAATGACTCTCTCCACAAAAATATTTTTCAATGCACTCAAAAATAATTATCGTATATAAATGTAAAAAGAAAAATCCACATAAAAAAAAATAAACAACAAATATATTTCTGATGCTTCTTGTTTTAAATAATTACAATGAAAATTGTGAATTCTATTACAATTATTTAAAACAAGACATATTTGTGTATGCGTCAGAAATATATTTGTGAACTTTATTTTTTTTTATGTGGATTTTTTTACATTTATATACAACGATAACTATTTTCGTGTGCATTGAAAAATATTTTTGTGGAGAGAGTTATTATATATAAATCACAAAATACATTTGTGAATCCTTCTGTGTTCATTCATGAATATTTAGACTGATCTGACCCCACACTGTGAGTCCCGTGAGTCGCCAGTCAGTGAAGTTAATGTCGACCACGACCGTTTCCTAACCCTAACTCAGTGGTTGTGTTGCCTAACTTCATATGAAAACGGAAGTTTATTTTGAAAGGACACTATGCATGTAATGCCGTCCCGGTCCGTCTAAAAGTAACGCAAGATGGGTACCTCTCCGATGCCGAGGGACACTGACCAACCGGCGGTATTTGACGAGTTGGGAGTGAGAACTTGTTGTGGATTACCAACCACCTAGGCAAAATAGGAAACTGCCCCGGGGCTCCAGACCCTCAAGGGCCTGAAGTTCTCCAGAGTCACTGTGAGGCAACTAGTTTGTGGTTATTGCAAATGTCTTTAGTAACACTACATGTAGGAACAGGAACACCATATCGACTGAATCTGAACTAAGAACCTTTTAGGTGGCTACTGTGTCATGATATTAGTGCATAAAGAAGCTGGATACCATTGTGCTTTACGTTTATGTGGAAATCACGGTACACCACCGTACCCTGTATGCTGCTGCTAAATGGCTATCTCTGTGCAATATCATTATTATTATTACTACTAAGGTGTAATTCTTACCGTGCAATATTTTCAGGTGGAATTTCATTCATTCTCACTGTGCAATATCATTTTCCACTTGTGCAATTTTGTTAATAGTCTGTTTATTGTCAATACTGTCTATACTGCTACTACTTCCTTCTATTTAAATGGTTCATATTTTGTTACACTTTGATTTGCTCTTTTTTACTGTGTTAGCTGATGCATCTTGTTTTTTGCACTATCCCCTTTGCTGCTGTACACTGCAAATTTCCCCACTGCGGGACTAATAAAGGAATATCTTATCTTATCTTATCTTATCTTTTTAAAAATGTTTTGAGAAGTGCTGCTGTAAATCAAACCAAAAAAGAAGTAACATGAAAACAATTTACAAATATAAAAAATTTAATTAATTATACAACAAATAAAATGTAAGGAAAGGAAAGGATGGATTAAAATAAATAAATAAAATTAAAAAAAACAATCGGGGTCTATTAAACAATGGAATCATTTTGAAATGTCAAAACAATCTAATGGTTTTTGCCAATTTAGAATTTTTTCAGTTTTAAGTTTTCAATCATAGTCAAATATGTTTTAAAATCAGTATTTTTTTTTAAGCCATGTCATTTTATGTATATAATATTTTGCTAAGATATTAATCAAATTAATTATTTAAATCTCATCTGCCAAAAAAACTGGGATTGTTAAAAGTGAGTAATATCTTCATCTTTTTTTTACCACTTACACTTATACACCAAAAACTGACAATAACTGCACTATACTGTATAATGACTGTGCAATATCATTATCATTATTACTACTAAGGTGTAATTCATACTGTGCAATATGTTCAGGTGGAATTTCATTTCATTCTCACTGTGCAATATCATTTTCCACTTGTGCAATTTTGTTAATAGTCTGCAAATTCCCCCACTGCGGGACTAATAAAGGAATATCTTATATCTTATCTTATATTCTGTATAATCTCTCCCTTCAGTGATGATCATGAGGGAGGCGGATCTCTGGTTTTGTCTCATTAATTCCTCCGCATTACCTACGTCGTTTAATTCCTCTACTGCATCATCTCACCACTGAGCATCGTCACTTTAACACTCTCCATCTCTGCTGTTTCATGCATGCAAATAAATGATGCATGCAACTGTTAAATGGGTCGATATTGGTGGTTATATATACTCACCCTCTCTGCAGAGCTGTCCATTTATTCCAGTTATAGTAGCTCTCTGTCAGCCCATTGTTAGGAGGCTTTATTCTGTAAGGTCGCCTAGAACTTTATAACAGCGTTTCTCCTATAAGAGGTGAACCTGACTGGGCTGTTCTCAGCATCCTCTCATCACTCCGTTTAGAGGATGAGAGGCTGCAGGATGCACTTCCGCTCCGCAGCTGCTGGAGTCACTTCCTATTGGTCCATAAACCGTGACGTAATCAACGGAGCTCACTCAGCCGACCAATCAGGCTCGCTGAAACAAATCACCATGTAGTCAAATTTGAATTAGGGCCTAGATCAGGGGTCAGCTTTATTATGAGAATAAAGTCATAGGTTTATGAGAAAAGAAGTCGTATTATTATGAGAATAAAGTCATAATATTATAAAGTAGTAATTCTAAGTGTTATTTTCTTTTTTTCTCTCTAAGTTATGACTTTATTCTCGTAATATTACGACTTTTTTTCTCATAAAGTTATGACTTTTTTCTCGGAATATTACGATTTTTTTCTTGTAATATTACGACTTTATTCTCGTAAAGTTCTGACTTTATTCTCGTAATATTACAACTTTTTTTCTCGTTAAGTTATGATTTTATTCTCGTAATATTACGACTTTTTTCTCATAAAGTTATGACTTTTTTCTCGGAATATTACAAATTTTTTCTCGTAATATTACAACTTTTTTTCTTGTTAAGTTATGACTTTATTCTCGTAATATTACGACTTTTTTCTCGTAAAGTTATGACTTTCTTTTCGTAATATTACAACTTTTTTTCTTGTTAAGTTATGACTTTATTCTCGTAATATTACGACTTTTTTTGCGTAAAGTTATGACTTTATTCTCATAATATTACAACTTTTGTCTCATAATATTATGACTTTATTTTGGAAATCTCAGATGTTTTTTCCCTCAATGTGGCCCTAATACTCCGTAGTACATTTGCACTTTGGCCCTCACTGCATTAGACTTATATACTATACACTTAGACTATAAACTGTGTTACCTTCATCACAATGCTCAGATGTTTTGCGGCTCCAGAAAGATTTTTTTTTTTTGGCCAAAAATGGCTCTTTTGATAGTAAAGGTTGCTGACCCCTGGCTGAGGCCTACTATACCAGAATGTCAGTTTTATCCAGCTGAATGCTGTTGTGTATCGCATGGAGCTTTTTAGATGCACATTTCAGCAGTAGGTTAAAGTTTACTGGGAAAAGTCAATACTGTAGTAGCTACACAGGAAAAGGGCATGCACATTTGTATATGTACAGTAAAATTATTAGAGTAACGACATGTTACATGTACTGTAAACAGAAACTTTGATCTTTCATGTAAAGTCATATACTGTGAATCAAGATTTTGCCACAAAATGACGTCTATGCCAAAAAACCACAACATGAATGAGGGAAACTGTAAAATGAATATAGCCTAATGTATCATGCGTTAAACATGTAGGCTATACCACCAGCAGATGGTGGTGCTGCTACATAAGCAGTTGAATCTAACAAACAGAGAGATAGCTACTGTACACTTTGTAGTCTTTGATTTCAGTTCACTTCACTTCATTCCAGATAGCACATCAAAAACACACCCGCATGATAAAAATTTATAAAATCAATGGAATAAAATGACTTTTTCCCCCTTTTCACTTCATTGTCACATTTCAAGTTGAATTTAAATGTTCATTCAACGATAAATAACAGACAGACAGATAGATAGATTAACTTTATTGATCCCCAAAGGGAAATTGAGGTGTTACAGCAGCAATTGACATACAGTACATCACAACAACGTGCATCACTGACACAAATGACGTGAGTTAAGTACAAAAAACACTGTTTTTACAAATCTCTATATATATCAACCACTCTACTTTAAACTAGATAAATTATTTAACAATCAAATCTTTAAATCTATACTAATGTAGCGATAAAGAGGAAGTCAAAATCTGTTCAAATGCAGTTTTTAACTGTCTCAGGATAGTCAATACCTGTGTTTTTTTCAGTTTATGTATGTAAAGTAGTGGTAATGTTATGCAAAATGACAAAATATTTTTTTCTTTAGGCATATATTTTCTTGCAATTACACTTTTAAATAGATTAATAACAGTATTTCTATGTATTTGACATTGACATATTGGCATAACAAACATATTTTTTTGTAAAATTACAGAAGATTTTGCTACTTTTATCAGTAAAGAATACTTTTGTTTTACAGTTAGTTAGCATGCAAAAGCTGTTAAAAAACAGATATTTAATGTATTCAAACCTATACCAATTTTTTTTGGTAAAACACATGACACATTTCAATAAACAGTTAATTATTGTAATTTTTCCATGATTTTTCTGTCATTTTGAAATTCAGGGAAAAAATGTAAAATATCTTGAGAAAAACAATTATATCAATTATAATCTAAAGCCTTGCCCTTTTTTGTCTGTTGCATAGTGATATTTACAACATAATAATTTAATAATGTACTGCACACCTACTGTATATGAACACTTCCTGGGACTGAAATTCTGCACCTGTGGTACTGTAGGCCTAATTTAGGGAAATCTCTTATAGGATCAATGTTTGAGCAGAGGTGAACTAATGCGTGCATATTCACTGCCATATTTTGCCATATAGGCTTCTTGCTTTGCTGCTTCAGTGTATGACATTTTGTTTTGTTCTTTATATATTTGAATTTCCTTTGCTCTTTTTTGCACTTCACAACTTTTACTAGCACTATGCTCCCCACCTCAATTACAACATTTCAACTTAGCAGCTGCACAACCGCTGTATTTACAGTACAGTATGTTCTCCAGCACATTTAGTACACATGTCCTATCCCAGGGGTCAGCAACCTTTACTATCAAAAGAGCCAAAAAATAATTAAAAAAATCTGTCTGGAGCCGCAAAACGTATTTGAGGATTTATAATGAAGGTAAAACCGCCTATGCAGTCTAATGCAGTGAGGACCCAAAGGAGAGACAGGACACTGAAGAATTGTCTTTTCAGCAGGAGCTTCCAGTGTGTTTTATTTTCTGGAAATGTCTTTCAATTACTGTTTTCGTTGTTTGCTAATTTCTCGCTGCAGAAAGCAAACAAATCTGTCCACCCACTATTAAATTCTCCATTTTCCTCTGAGACTTTTCTTTTTTGTGGGATTTGCACTTTGCGTTAGAAAACAACATAGGTTTGGTCTTATTTGCATTTAAATCAAGTTTCAGCTCAAAGTCCCATTGAGATTAAGAACCTGTTTTCCAAGGGAGACCTGGCCAAGAGTGTATAGACACAAATAGAGATAAAATATAATTCACAAACACTAAAAGCACTAAAATTTGCATTAAAAGAGAATTATTATTATTATTATTATTATTGAGGTTAACATATCAGCCTGTAATTCCATTTGTTCTGTAGAAGTATTTCTTGTCTAAAAATATATATTTTTTTTTATTGCCTTTATTTCACAAACTGGTCATACAGGTTCAATTACAAAGACGTGCAAAACTGTAAAAGGAACAACAAGACAAAATAACAGATGCCAGAGGATAAACAGCTTACAAGTACGAAGCCAGGGAAAATAAACATTTAGATAAATATATTAAAGGAGGTGCATAAAGTTACCGTCTTAACAGCTTTTTTGTTTTCGGAGGAGAGAATCAATTTAATGTATTGTTTAGTTTCATGTTCAAATACAAAATATATGGATTTATGTATATGAAATTTAGCTAAGAGAATAATCAGATTAATAATATAATGTTCTTTGACTTTACTGATACCTTTATGGAAACCAAACAAAACATTATCTAGACATAAAATAAAATCAGGGTCAATATTATCAATAATGAACCTACTCAAGTCCTTCCACAGCCTTTTTGCTATGGTTTAGTTCAGTTTACTATTGATGTCCTGTTTAAACTTAACAAGGTGATGACTTACTGGATAATATCTGTGAAGGATTTTTAAAGGATACTTCTCTTATTTTGTTTGTCAAAAGATACTTATAGGGTAGAGATGAAGAAGAGTTTCTGGGAGTACATCCCAGAATTATCTAAAGATGTTCCCTCCCCTGCCCAGATGTGCTGCTGCTGCTTTTTTTTTTGTCTATATTTTGATTTTTATGTTTGCTTTTAATGTTTGCTTTTACTGCCAAGAGCTGCTAAACTGTTTTTCGTTGTTTTACATGACATGACAATAAAGTCTCTATTCTATTCTATTCTATAAGTTTGGTCTTATCTGCATTTAAAACAAGTTTCAGCTCATGTAAACGGAGTGTATCCATCCAATGATTTGTTGCGACAACGATTTGGAATTGAAACCATTAACTGTGTGTTTTGTGATGATACTGAAACTACTGATCTTTTATTTTTTCATTGTATGTATTCTGGAGCTTTATGGCTTGATATACATGACTGGCTTTTCCCAAAAGTTTCTCATCTGGGAAGCTTCTCTCAAAAGGACATTGTTTATGGTCTTGTCATGGACAATAACAAAGATGACTTTCTAGTGAATAACATTCTCATTCTTCGAAAATTTTATTTGCGCAAATCCAAGTATATGGAAGTGAAACCTAGGTTCACTGTGTTTCATTCTTAGTTCCTTTCTTACATAAAAGCCCTTAAATTCATGAAAAACAAAAATGCATTGAAACTTCTTAGTATAATAGAAGAATATGAATTACATGTACAGCCCTAGCCCTTAATTTAATTTATTATTATTTTCATGTATAATTTTACATATTCTATTTGTTCTTATTCTGTATGCACCTTGTCCTTTTTACTTGAATGCAATGATCTATGAGCCACGTTTGTAAATTTGAATTTGTTTAATAAAAATATTTAAAAAAATGCTCATGCAGTGAGCTTATTATTATTATTATTATTATTATTATTATTATTATTATTATTATTATTATTATTATTATTGAGGTTAACATATCAGGCTGTTATCTTCCATTTGTTCTGTGTAGAACTATTTCTCATCTAAAGATATTCCCTCCTCTGCCCAGATGTGCTGCTGCTGCTTTTTTGGTCTATATTTTGTTTTTAATGTTTGCTTTTACTGCCAAGAGCTGCTAAACTGTTTTTTGTTGTTTTACATGACATGACAATAAAGTCTCTATTTTATTCTATTCTATAAGTTTGGTTTTATCTAAACTTAAAACAAGTTTCAGCTCATGCAGTGAGCTTATTATTATTATTATTATTGAGGTTAACATATCAGGCTGTTATCTTCCATTTGTTCTGTGTAGAACTATTTGTCATCTAAAAATATTCCCTCCTCTGCCCAGATGTGCTGCTGCTGCTTTTTTGGTCTATATTTTGTTTTTAATGTTTGCTTTTACTGCCAAGAGCTGCTAAACTGTTTTTTGTTGTTTTACATGACATGACAATAAAGTCTCTATTTTATTCTATTCTATAAGTTTGGTTTTATCTAAACTTAAAACAAGTTTCAGCTCATGCAGTGAGCTTATTATTATTATTATTATTGAGGTTAACATATCAGGCTGTTATCTTCCATTTGTTCTGTGTAGAACTATTTGTCATCTAAAAATATTCCCTCCTCTGCCCAGATGTGCTGCTGCTGCTTTTTTGGTCTATATTTTGTTTTTAATGTTTGCTTTTACTGCCAAGAGCTGCTAAACTGTTTTTTGTTGTTTTACATGACATGACAATAAAGTCTCTATTTTATTCTATTCTATAAGTTTGGTTTTATCTAAACTTAAAACAAGTTTCAGCTCATGCAGTGAGCTTATTATTATTATTATTATTGAGGTTAACATATCAGGCTGTTATCTTCCATTTGTTCTGTGTAGAACTATTTGTCATCTAAAAATATTCCCTCCTCTGCCCAGATGTGCTGCTGCTGCTTTTTTGGTCTATATTTTGTTTTTAATGTTTGCTTTTACTGCCAAGAGCTGCTAAACTGTTTTTCGTTGTTTTACATGACATGACAATAAAGTCTCTATTCTATTCTATTCTATAAGTTTGGTCTTATCTGCATTTAAAACAAGTTTCAGCTCATGCAGTGAGCTTATTATTATTATTGAGGTTAACATATCAGGCTGTTATCTTCCATTTGTTCTGTGTAGAACTATTTCTCATCTAAAAATATTCCCTCCTCTGCCCAGATGTGCTGCTGCTGCTGCTGCTGCTGCTGCTGGATGATGCAGTGTAGAGTGAATGTGAGTGAGGCGCACAATCGTGACGTCACTGTCCGGGGTTTCCTAGTGAAGTGAACTCTACGGCGTCATGGCGGAGGCCGGTTGTCGGAAGACCCTGGACTGAAATGCAAAGCTTTTCCTACAATCACGGTCGACCAACGAGCGCTAGAGTCTAGCATCTATCGGGGGAAGGGTTGAGGGAGAGGAGTAAACCAACAAGAGCAGCCAGATCTGCTGCTCTCTCTCTCTCTCTTTAACTGGGAGTTAGCTAGTTAGCTGTGTAAAGCTAGCAGCTAGTTAGCCACAGCTAGCTAGTTAAATAAGAGAAGAAAGGGAACCTCTGAAGTGGAAAAAGGCGGATTTAAAACAACAAAAACATCACCAGGTACTTTAAGAAAAACACCCAGCAGGTAACACATTACTTGGAGCTACTTATCTTGTATGAATTGAGTGAGTAAAGTGAGCTAATGTTTGCATGTTGATGTGGTAAAAGCCGCGAGAAGTGAG
This sequence comes from Sebastiscus tertius, assembly GCA_916701665.1. Lineage (NCBI taxonomy): Eukaryota > Metazoa > Chordata > Actinopteri > Perciformes > Sebastidae > Sebastiscus > Sebastiscus tertius. The sequence continues at coordinate 60,998 of CAKAOH010002407.1, read as the reverse complement.
CGGCGGAATGAAAACAAGATGGAAGAGATGGAGGGTGAACTTAGGTTAGCTTCATTTGTGGGTTTATTTTAATGAATATTAAACAACTTTAGTGGCTTCATTATTTGCATATATATTTGCTTAGTTAAATATAGTTGGTTGTTAAACAAAGAGGGTTAGTTATAATGTGTAATAGTGAGAGTTTATGGGTGGTTTCTTCTGCTAAAGATGAAGTAAAAGTTTGGTCATTTTTTGTGTGTTAGCTAACTAGCCGTGCTAGCCTCGTGCTTCAGAAGCTAATGCTACTTTCTCTTGGCAACCTCAGTAAAGAGGCTATAATCCATCACAGTTCATGTTTATTTAATCAACGTTAAAGTAAAATGAACCTTTTGTTTGACCCACATGGAAATATAAAGCTAACTATTGCTTTTTTATTGTTTCACACGTGTTATGATTGTGAATCATACTTGTGAGCTAAGCTAACAGTTAGCATTTGCAACCTTAGTAAAGTGGCTATCATCCCTCATAATTCATGTTTAGTGAATCCACTTTAATGTAAAATAAGCATTTAGTTTGACCCACATAAGAATATAAAGCTAACTGCTTGTTTTTTATTGTTTCACACGTGTTATGATTGTGAATCATAATGCTAGCATAACACTTGTGAGCTAGGCTAACAGTTAGCATTTGGTTATACATAGAGGTGGGCTAGTTGTAGTTGGTATTAATTAAACATTTGGTGGTAATAATGGTGATTGTTGAGGATTATTGGAGTATAATATTGTCTTTGGCAGTGTCTACATACATCCTCGTGCTTATTTTCCCTTTTGTAACCTTAGTAAAGTGGCTATCATCCCTCATAGTTAATGTTTATTCAATCCACTTTAATGTAAAATAAACATTTTGTTTGACCCACATAAGAATATAAAGCTAACTGTTGCTTTTTTATTGTTTCACACGTGTTATGATTGTGAATCACAACACTTGTGAGCTAGGCTAACAGTTAGCATTTGGTTATACGTAAGAGAGGGCTAGTTGTAGTTGGTATTAATTAAACCTTTTAGTGGTAATAATGGAGATTTGTTGAGGATTATTGGAGTATAATATTGTCTTTGGCAGTGTCTGCATACATCCTCGTGCTTCAGAAGCTAATGCTACTTTGCAACCTTAGTAAAGGGGCTATCATCCCTCACAGTTCATGTTTATTCAATCCACTTTAATGTAAAATAAACATTTTGTTTGACCCACATGGAAATATGAAGCTAACTGTTGCTTTTTTATTGTTTCACACGTGTTATGATTGTGAATCATAACACTTGTGAGCTAGGCTAACAGTTAGCATTTGGTTATACATGTAGCCTAGTATTAATTAAACCTTTTGGTGGTAATAATGTTGAGGATTATTTGAGTATAATGTTGTCTTTGGCAGTGTCTGCATACATTACAGCCAAACATACCCCGCCAATAAGCTAATCATTAGCTAGTTAGCTAATGTTACAGGCTAGCTACACCAAGACTAGAGAGGGGGCACCATGGTTGGCATTATGTGTGTTTACTATATTTTTTGGGGGGTTTGGCTAAAGGTTAATGTGGTCATTTAGGTGTTTGGAGTGAGCTTTGTTTGGTTATGAAAACACGCTGCTGCTGCTGAGGCCTGAGAGATAGGCCTCTCTGCTGTGGGTGAAGGGAACAAATACAGCAAAGTTAACTGTTCCATGGAGCTGCTGCAGCCATCCGCACATCTCCTGTCTGTTCTGCTTTCCACTTGACATATGCATGAAAGAAATGTGTTTTGTGAGCTAAGGAGATAGTTAACCTATAACGCAGAGCATAAATTACTTTGCATTTAGAAAAATATCTTGTATGCAAGTGTATTGACAGCTCCACAATGACAGTTCATTGGTTGAACTTTGATCCAGGGGGCTATAGATAGATAGGGATAGGGATGATGTACTGAGCTGTAAATGCATTTAACTTTTGTAAGCATAGATGATTTGTATATGCAGTATTAGGGCCACATTGAGGAAAAACAAATAAATGATATTTCAAGACTAAAGTCATAAGTTTACGATAATAAAGTCATAGGTTTACGAGAAAGAAAGTCGTAATATTACGAGAACAAAGTCAGAAGTTTACGAGAAAAACAAGTTGTGATATTGTGAGAATAAAGTCAGAAGTTTACGAGGAAAAAAAGTCGTAGTATTATGAGAATTCAGTCATAATATTATATTATTTTAGAAGGGAAATAGAGCAGTGTGCCACCTGTGTGAAAATGAGGAACGTGGAGCATCTTGTGAAGTAATACTTTTCACAAATAATGAAATACTTCATCTTTTGGCACATCAGCTCCACATTATCATCAAGTATCAGGACCTTGAAAGGATTGTGCAAGAAACTGCGTTTATTCCGAAGAAAGAACCACACGGACCTGAAGGGGAAATTGCGTCTTTTGTGGAGGAGGAAATAACTTTTTTCTCTCGTAAAGTTCTGACTTTATTCTCTTAATATTACGACTTTTATTCTCATCATGTAATATGTTTTTTATTCCTCAACGTGGCCCCAATACTCCGTCGTAATTTTGCCACGTTGTGCTGAATTTTAACAAACACACTGACGGGTTAATCAGATCCTCTTCATACATACTGCTTGGAAAGCATAATGTTATTGAAATAAATTAGACAGCTTTGCATAGTCTTGGCATTTTCCAGTCAGTATTTCTAATGTTGTTATTGTTTATCTTCTTGTGCAGGTTAACCACGTGAAAAATAATACTACAGGTTGTCAGAGGGGAGTCTATATTTTGGACTTCAACATGGCTGGACGCAGCGAGAATGAAAGTGCAAGCAACAACAGTGGAGAATCAAGGTAAATCAACTGATCAGCGCATCACCGCTTCACTCTTTTCGTTCCAGCCTTCACAATAAATTCCCCGGACACATACGCTAGATAACTGTTTACTAGAGAGAACTAAAGTCATTCAGAACCTTCAACTCAACAAAAATAGCTTACACTTGTTTGTAACAATTCGCTATTAGCCGAGCTAATGTGCTGTGCTTGTGTAAACATAGCAGCGCTGGATGTGAGACTGCGGACAGAGCAGATTGATAAATCACTTTTTAACATGTTTACATCATGTTTATGCTTGTTGAACAGGTGTTTAAAGTATTTCAAAGGTTTTATTGCACTTACCTACAGTGCGAAGCGTAGTTGTCATCAACTCGACTTCACCTGGTTCACTTCACTGTCTCCACCACGGCCTCTCTGATCAGCTGTTTGCTGACTTCTCTGAGTATATGTGTGTAGAGATCCACAGTCCCGTCACAGTGGGGAGGATGCAGCGTGATGATAAACACTGACGTGACGGTCTTTACCTCAGGACTCGTTTAATATCGACCATCCCTAAATAAAATAATTTTTCTTAATCATCGCGTTTCAGACAGCCTTTTGCGATGTGTTTATCACAACACATGTTCATATCGCGGTGACGATGAAAATACGATTTATCTGTCAGCACTATTTCATACCTCTCCCATTGAAATGTGTCATTTATAAAGTTACCGCCTGATGGTCTAAGGCTGCAGTCACACCAGATCAGGCGTTGTGGCGATTCACAGGGTTGTGCAGTGGTGTAGCAGACTCATTTAATGGCCAATTGACTACAGCCGCCGCAGCCCAAAGGCACTACCTCCATTCAAAATGAATGTGAGGACTTGCATTTTTGTGGCACCGCCGGATCTGGTGTGAATGCAACCTAATGGTATGCCACTGTTTACAGTATTGTTGTTTTGCAAGACTGTTGTTTACACTTTTATGCTGGACATCCCTTCCTCTGCGGTGGCACTCCAGCTGCATTAACACGGTTGTCTTATTGAAATAAATGATGGGGCCGCCTATCAGTGTTTAAATAAATAAGCTATAACACTTAGCCATCGTGTTTTTCTCGTGCACAATGCCAGAATGGATGCTAATAAAGTTTAACAAAAGACAAACTAGAGAAGGGTATTATTTTTCAAACCAGGTATTATATTGGCACCGGTATATACACGTTTTGAATGACTCCAGTATGCGAAACTGATTTGATTTGTGACTCTATTAATTACTAATGTGTACACGTATGCGTTTTATTATTTTCTCTTTAAATGCAACAGTAATTCCGATGATGAATCCGGTTCTGGATCGGGCTCGGCATCAGGGTCCGCCTCAGGCTCCAATTCCAGCTCCTCCAGCAGCAGCAGCCAATCAGGAAGCAGTAACTCAGGTAGTGGCTCAGACTCTGGCAGCGGCTCAGATTCTGACACAGAGAAATCCAAGGAGAAGATGGACCCGCCAAATAAGTCAAACATTGACGGAGCTGAGGTAAGGAAATGGGATTTTTTTCAAAGACATTAGCAAAGATGGACTCCTGGTTGTTACTCAAACTGGACATGTGGAGAAAATTAAATTATTCTGACAAGAAAATCATTATATTTTAACTGTAAAGCTGCTGTTATTTAAGCAGCAGCAGCAGAGTGCTTAACACTGAAACTATTTGTGAAAATGGACTTCCTTGCATCTCTAGCAACACTACGTCTAATGCAGGGAACTGCTTAAAACACGCAGAGTTGAAAGAGTTCAGATGGTTTGACCTTTGACCTAGTCACATGACACATTTTCAGCGCACTGTTGGTGGCACGCAGTTCTTTTGGGGAGTGTAACACAGCGGTTGACTCTTGTTGCGTGAAAGCTTTTTAACCTGTTCACATATTTTTGGCTAACCTAACACTACGCTCATTGTTTGCAGTTCTGGAAGTCCAACCCAAGTATCCTAGCAGTGCAAAGGTCTGCTATGCTCAGGAAACAGCAGCTTCAGCAACAACAACAACAACAACAACAGCAGCAGCAGCAGCAGCAGAGACAAAGCTCCTCAAATAGTGGATCTAATGAGGTTTGTTTAAATTGATTCCCAATAGACTTTTCCTGTGCCATTTGAGTGGGAACTAATCAACGCCATTTGGACGTGTTATGAGTTTATTTAACTGGACATTCTGTAATTGCGTGAACTTTCTGTCTTTGTTGATAATCTCTTCTAGGACTCTTCAAGTAGCGATGGATCTGACTCGTCAAGTGGATCCAAAAGGAGAAGAAATTCAGGCTCCTCCGACTCTGGATCAGGTTCTGGATCCGGGAGTGGTTCTGGATCAGACTCATCAGCGGATGAGAAGAGTGACGAAACAGCATCGGACTATGAGCCGAGTCACAATATCAAAAGCAGAAAGCCCCCAACCAAGTAAGTGGACAGTTGCCCTTTAAATGGCTGCCTCGTTACGGTGGCTTACATTATTCTCTCCAGCCGTGTAGGTATTGATCACATGACCTATGATCCGTAAAGGAATTCAAAGAATGCCGTGAGTTTAACTCGGCACATGTGTTATTCTTTTCATCTCTTGTCATGTCTCCAGGATGAATTTTCGGAATGGGAAGAAAAGCAACAACCAGAGGAAGAAACCCCAGAATCATTCTTCCTCTGACGACGACGATGATAACTACAAGAAGGCGGCATCTGCGGGGCCACGGCGGCAGGCCACAGTCAACGTCAGCTACAAGGAGGACGAGGAGCTAAAGACCGATTCAGACGACCTGGTGGAAGTTCTGGGTGAAGATGTCCCGCAGGCCGCGGAAGACGAGTTTGAAACACTGGAGAGAGTGATGGACTGCCGGATAGGAAGAAAAAGAGGTAAGGAACACGGTGCAGAGATTTATGATTGAGCTGTTGCTATACAGAGGTATTTAGCCAGGTATTGTATTTCAGGATTATCAACATGTAACAGCTTTAGGGAAAACGAGGGAATTAGACAACAGCTTGAACTTCCTATTTCTCTGAACTGTTCACCTTCAAACAAAACATATTTTAGCCCAGTTCTGAGGATGAATAAAGAAATATGTTTCACACTATTCCTTTATTTTTTTTTCCTAACAGCCACAGGAAGTGTAACCACTGTATACGCCGTAGAAGCAGACGGGGACCCCAATGCCAACTTCAATCCCAACAAAGAGGCCGGTGAGATCCAGTATTTGATGAAGTGGAAGAACTGGGCCCATATCCACAACACTTGGGAGACAGAGGATACACTCAAATTACAGAACGTCAAGGGCATGAAGAAACTGGAAAATTTCAAGAAGAAGGATCAGGAGAAAAAGAGATGGTGAGAGCTTCTTTAATAAACCCAAAACCTTCTCACTTTTATTATCATCTTACTAATGGTAAACAAACAGTTTAACACACCGACATTGAAAGCTGCCCAGTCCTCTACTGACCGCTGAGCATCAGGAAAGACTACTAGGACAGATAAAATGACAACCACATGACAGACAGAAGTAATCAAATTCTCAGTGGCCAGCCATTAGGGATGTGACGGTTGATAAACTTGTGACAACACTGGTGTTACTGATTACACCGGACATTTTACAAGAAAAGATGAGTATGTAGCGCGCTACACACTTTCAGTGCAGGGCTGCAGGTTTCCACAAGGCGCTGCTCCGCTGCGCACACCGGCTGTGACCGCTCCATCCTCCTCACGGCGATTACCTCATTAACGTTATGGTTCCTTTATAGCGCTGGCTTTAAATCTGAAATATTGCAAAATAGGCGCTTTTGCTTTTCGCTTTGACACCAAATCCACCGCCATCGTTTTGTCTGTCAACTCTCTCGTCCCGTGTGTTTGTGAAATATTACTCCTGCTACTCTGAGCTGAGACTCCGTACGGAGCAGATGCATTCACTTTCAGTTTGTTGTGTCCGTCATCCGACTTTGTATTGATAACACGGTGCTGATGCGCCAAAATGATCTAATTGGTTTTATTTCTATAAAAAAAAGCTCAACGGCGGTGGGCAAGTAATGTAATCAGTGCGTGCCCGACCACCGGGTAACACCGGGTAACACCGGGTAACACCGGGTAACACCGGGTAACACCGGTAACACCGGTAACACCGGTAACACCGGTAACACCGACCACCGCAACAAGTCTATCATATTGCTTATTGTCTGTTTTGTCTATTTTTTGTCCTCTCCCCAGGTTAAAGGCGGCTTCACCAGAGGATATAGAGTATTTCAATTGTCAGGAAGAATTGATGGATGACCTGCACTCTCAGTACCAGCTTGTAGAGCGAATAATAGGTACACTTTCTACAGGCTGTATCATTTGTTTTCTTTGTATGAAACATTTTACTTTGAATACATTTGATTGCCATTGGATTTGTGCAACTCTAAAAGGTCTCTGAATCCCTTTTGAGCAGGACATTCAAACCAGAAGTCGGCAGCCGGTTATCCAGACTACCTCTGCAAGTGGCAGGGTTTACCGTACTCCGAATGTAGCTGGGAAGATGGCGGTCTGATCGGCAAAAAGTTCCAGAAATGCATCGACGACTACATGAGCAGAAATCAGTCCAAGTCCATTCCATCCAAAGACTGCAAGGTAATGCAGTTTTGAATTTAGTTTAGCTTGGTGTGACCTCTTCCGTGTGAGTTTTCAGCATCACCGACTGCTGTTCTTTCCTGTAGGTGCTCAAACAAAGACCTAGGTTTATGCCTATGAAGAAGCAGCCAACTTACATAGGAGGTGACGGACTGGAGCTCCGAGACTACCAGTTGGACAGTTTGAACTGGATGGCCCACTCCTGGTGCAAGTAAGATACGCAATTCTTAATTCTCAATTTGCTAGTAATCAGGGTATGGACCTAATAAATACATGTAATAAATCCCATGGTCATATGCTGGAGGCACCGTCACTCAGCAGGGTGTAGCAGGCCCACAATCTGCTCCTCTGATTGCTGTTTCTCTCTTCTGCTCCGTCTTCATTCATAGAAGCAACAGTTGCATCCTTGCTGATGAGATGGGTTTAGGGAAGACCATCCAGACGATCTCCTTCCTCAACTACCTGTTTAATGATCACCAACTGTACGGACCCTTCTTGCTGGTTGTGCCTCTCTCTACACTAACCTCCTGGCAGAGAGAAATCCAGCTCTGGGCCCCTCAGATGAATGTTGTGGTCTACCTAGGAGACATCAGCAGCAGGAACATGGTACGGTGCTTCAAACACCTGTTACACGCACACTTTCTTAACCTATATTGATACAATTTCCTAATCCCATTTTCTTGTATTTGTTAACGACTGTCTTAACCTTTTTCATGTTTCCTTCTCACCTGTGTTTCCATTTAATAGATAAGGACACACGAGTGGATGCATGCCCATAGCAAGAGACTGAAATTTAACATCATTCTCACAACGTATGAAATTCTTCTCAAAGACAAGGTCAGCAGCTACTTCACTTTATCACGGACCATGGGCTTGCTGTTATTTATCAATTAATTGCATTTATTTATGACACGTATGAAATGGTAAAGGTCACTTCTAAAGCTGTGCAGTATGATATTAGGACATGTAAAACTTACTAACTTACTATGTGTGTGTGTCTCCAGTCATTTTTGGGCAATGTTTCCTGGGCTTTCATTGGTGTGGATGAGGCACACCGACTGAAGAATGATGACTCCCTCCTCTACAAGACCATGATGGACTTCAAGTCCAATCACAGGCTTCTGATCACAGGAACACCACTGCAGAACTCCCTGAAAGAGCTCTGGTCCCTGCTGCACTTCATAATGCCCGACAAGTAGGTCATATTTATTGTTATGCTTAAAAACTAACTTATATCGACTTGCTTTTGGTACTTTTTCTAACAGTTTGGCTACATTGAAGGCGCAATAGGGTGCTGTGAGTCAAGCAAAACAAGATGGTGATACAGGCACGGCACCAGGAAACATTTTCAATGCAGAGATAGCTTATTATTTACCCGCGATCGTTTGTATTACAAGCAAGCACACTCGGGTATGTTGCTTATATCGTGCGAAAATGAAATGCCCTCATACCATGTTTTTGTTGTTGTTGTGGATTGTGTAGAACAATGTTTCTCAAACGTTTTCAGACCAAGGACCACTTACCCAATCAAAAAACAACTCATGGACCACCTAACTCCCCAGAAAACAGAAAAATACAATACAACCGTACACCTTCTGAATTCATGTTCCTCTTTTACACCGAACTAAGACGGGCTTAATTGCCTTGTACACTCATCGTAAAATACACTTTGTTCAAACTGGAGAGAAACAAAATAAAAGTCACCAAACACGTCTGATTAGTCTTTCCACTGTTCCAACAACCATCAACTCTGGTTTGTTCAAAATAATTCCCTAATTCACAGAGAAAGATGTGGAAACATACCGGCTCTACAGGCCGTTTTCCCCCGCTGTATCTCTTTGTCGTGCGGCGGCCCGCTGAGCAGTTGCCCCGCTGCAGCCACTCGTTGGTGGCTTTCAAATTAGCAAAATCCTATGACAAAAATCGCCCTGCTGGTCTTGGTCGTCTTTTCCAGTTTATATTCGGGATCCTGGAAAAGGTCTCCGGCACATCTCTGTCTGAATGAGGTGGAAAACTTTGCCTAACATGCAAACAGCACAGAGCCTTCTTCAGAGCGTGAAGAAGGCTCTGTGCCGAAACGTGTAAGCGTATGTCTATTGTGATGTGAGCCAATTAAACAGGTGAAATGTTAGTGTTTTGTCCTCCTTGATTTTGAAGTCTGGGATGTGCTACCCTATCACATTATTTAGCATTCTTCCCGACACGGCACCGTTGGTATTACTGGATTAAGTTTTCTAGTTTCATACCAGTACCTTCACTCTAGCTTTAAAACCGAGCCCGCTACAACCTCTGAAATACAGAGTAGCAACCGGGCCTGCTAGTGTGTCGTCATATTTTTAAAAGTTAAAGGTCCGGATAGGACTGTGTCTGGGTCTGGAACCGGACTGCGGTCCGCCTATTAGTAACCTCTGGTATAGCAATATGTCATGATATAATTTATGATACTAAAAAACCTATGAGACAATTTGTACAAAGTAAGAATGATGAAACCTTCTGACAGATTGCTTCTAAGGAAGAATAAATCAGGATTTCTTTCCTGTGTCTTGTACAATGAGTTGACTTTGTTGCTACACCATCACTGATGTATGTCTTGTTTCTCAAGGTTTCACTCTTGGGAGCTGTTTGAGGAGGCGCACGGTAAAGGCAGAGACTCGGGCTACACCAGTCTGCACAAAGAGCTGGAACCTTTTTTACTGCGCCGAGTGAAGAAGGATGTGGAGAAATCTCTTCCTGCCAAAGTGGAGCAGATCCTCAGAGTGGAGATGAGTGCTATCCAGAAACAGTATTACAAGTAAGAGCTGGACACTACCACGCGTTGTTATGCACCTTTTAACCTTTTCCACTCCACCCCTCTTTACCATAGACACATGTTTGTCTTTTTTAGGGAGTGGACAGGGGGTCTTTATGGGGACAGACAGGTCAAAAGAATATTTCACATAGAAGTGGTAGGAACAAAGATTAATTTGAGATGCAGCTCAGCACTATGTATAAGCTCAATCTAGCTAGCGAAGCCATCCATCTTCTGAATGCTCTAGGTCTCTAGTTTGTGGTTGTAAAGTTTCATGAGGCTGTGATTATCCCAGAGGTCACCAGTGGTCACTTTATACAGTGAGGTCAAGTAAAAAAATATTTATTTCTAGTTAATATAATTTTACTGTGAGACGTTTTAGTATAATTTCTACAATAGTATATTAATGTCTTCTGTTTGTGATCAGATGGATCCTGACCAGGAACTACAAGGCTCTGAGTAAAGGTACCAAAGGCAGCACGTCGGGCTTCCTGAACATCATGATGGAGCTGAAGAAGTGTTGTAACCACTGTTACCTTATCAAACCCCCAGAGGACCACGAGTTCCTCAACAGAGCTGAAGCCTTACAGGTCGGTTTATTTGATCTTATTGTGTTGCAACATCAGGGTTTCTGTTAGTCCTGACACAGTGTGTGTTTATTTATTTAAGGAATTAAGTATTATTAAAAAGTAGAATTTGGCAGGTAAGTAAACATGTGAATGCAGGATGTTTACTGTGCGGTATTAATAGTTTTACTAGCCTACTTCTTCTACCATTGCCAATACCAACATTCCCAGTTAGAGAACATTCTGTCAATATCACATAGTGATATTTGTGTTTTGGTAAAATAGCACCCCCGCCGGTGGATCAGTATCAGTTCAGGCGGAGAGTGGTACTGCAGCACGGGAGATTGGCGAGAGGCTTTCAAAACAAACCCCCACAAATGATAATAAATTCAGATGACGTTCTGTGAGAAGTTGATGAGAGAAAAGCTGCTAAAATCAGAAAGACACCACAGTAACTGTAGAAAACGCTGCATTGTGTCTGTAAAGGGTCTTTGTGAAGAGTCTCGCCAGACTGCTTAGAGAATGTCTCTGTCGCCGCCAGACTTCTTTTCCTCTCTGTCCATTTCAGGTTACTGAGGAACACGGCTAAAGAATACTTTAACACGTGCTATTTGGTGGATTATGTGGTTGTCGAATTACAGGAGATGCTTTTGACAGATTGTGAACAAATTTTGGAAGAATGAGCTTAGTGTGTGTGTGTGGTTAATTCCAGCAAGTGAACACAGTTGAGTGTTTATTGATTTCCTAATATTACTTGGAGAGGAGAGACCAGTAACCGTTTGTCCCTCTTTTTCCTCCGACAGCAACTGATCCGCAGCAGTGGGAAGCTGGTTCTGTTGGACAAACTGCTGGTGCGTTTGAAAGAGCGAGGCCACAGAGTTCTCATCTTCTCCCAGATGGTACGGATGCTGGATATCCTGGCTGATTACCTGAGGAGCCGGCAGTTCCTCTTTCAGGTACTGTAGCTCACACAACCATCAGACATACTGTACATACATATGCAGGATGAATTTCCCTCCAGCTAACCAGAAAAGATGAAATGCCATCTACATATTTACTGTTATAAATTTCTGAATATGTTTGTTTATGTAGAGATTAGATGGCTCCATCAAGGGGGAGATGAGGAAGCAGGCGTTGGATCATTTTAATGCTGAGGGCTCAGAGGTAAGTCTCATGCCCTGCGTACAATAAATGCACTGTATGCTTCATTTGAATAAACTCTAACATTTAGTGAACCTCCGTTTGTGTGCCCCAGGATTTCTGCTTCTTATTATCAACGCGTGCGGGCGGTCTGGGTATCAATCTGGCGTCGGCTGATACAGTAGTCATCTTTGACTCAGACTGGAACCCCCAGAACGATCTCCAGGCCCAGGCCAGAGCCCACAGGATCGGACAGAAAAGACAGGTATGCAGCAGCTGTCATAAACCTCCATCCATTTCTTTGTTTATATATTTTGTGGTAGAAATTAATGTTTGGTCAAGATTGTGGGGAAAAAGGTGTTGATGACAGCAGTAAGAGCAATCCCTTCAGTAGGAAGTTATCCAGTGGTGGAAGAGGTCCTTAGATTGTTTACTGAAGTAAAAGTAACAATAGCACAATTTAAAAATACTCCGTTACAAGTAGAAGTCTTGCATTTTAAGTTTGACTTGAGTAAAAGTACAGAAGTGTTTGCAACGAAATGTACTAGCATGAAAAATACTCATTATGCAGAATGGCCCATTTCAGAGGTTTATATGATTAGAAATATTATATATTATAGCTACTTGATGGGTGTTTTTATCTCTAATAATTAATCACATTTATGAGATGTTTTAATAAAAAAAATGCTACGTATCTTGTATAGCTGTAAAGATGTAAATATAGTGGCGTAAAAGTACAGTATTTCTCACTGAAATGTATTGTAGTACAAGTAGCAATTACACTATTACCTCGACATTGTAGTACTTAAGTACATTCCACCACTACGGTTATCCTTTCTGGTCCGACTCAGATGATCCTTAGTAGACATAAATTGTGTTTGAATGTTATTCCATTAATAAACGCAGTATACTGTATATCCCACTGTTGGCAGGTGAATATCTATCGTCTGGTGACGAAGGGCTCAGTAGAGGAGGAAATCATTGAGAGGGCGAAGAAGAAAATGGTGCTGGACCACCTTGTCATTCAGAGGATGGACACGACGGGGAAAACTGTCCTCCATACGGGTGCTGCTCCCTCCAGGTAAGCAACCCCCAATACCGCTTTCTGCTACTTGACTGCCTTTCCTTCTTCTGTCTACGTCCCTCTCTTGCACTTTTTCTTTCACTAAAGAAATCAAATGAAGAGATGTCATCCTTAGTGTTAATACTCCTCTCAGATGTTGCTGCTACACTTTGCTGTCTTCTCACTTGAGTGTGTTTTTTATTACAAACAGTTCAGCACCGTACAACAAGGAGGAGCTGTCTTCCATCCTGAAGTTTGGTGCTGAGGAGCTTTTCAAAGAGCCGGAGGGTGAGGAGCAGGAGCCTCAGGTACGTCATTATATACTGAATTCTGCGTGTACATGATCACACAATTTTCTCTGGAATATGTCGGAGTAGCATGACCTTTTCTGCTCTCTAGGAAATGGACATTGACGAGATCCTCAAAAGAGCCGAGACCAGGGAGAATGACCCTGGACCCTCCACAGTGGGAGAAGAACTGCTGTCTCAGTTCAAGGTATATAAAACGGTTCTTGTTTTAGAAACTGGCTGAACGACGCTCTGTTCTCCAGGAATTTAACATTTACAGTTGTTTGTGACTTGATCTGTGCAGGTTGCCAACTTCTCCATGATGGAGGAAGAGGAAATTGACATCGACTCTGAGCGTAGTCAGCGGAGTTGGGACGACATCATTCCTGGGGAGCAGAGGAGGAGGATGGAGGAGGAGGAAAGACAGAAGGAGCTTGAGGAAATCTACTTGCTACCACGCATGAGGAATTGTGCCAAACAGGTACACAAGCAGTCCAAATATAATATATTATAATATATTATAAATTATAAATATAAGGACTCATGATTTACGTTTTTCTGAAAAAAAGTTCAGTATAATTTGTGTGCTATTCAGTGATATTGTGCATTTTCTTGGTTTGTGTTAACAGATGAACTTTAACGCCAGTTCGGGCCGGCAGAGCAGGAACAGGAGGTACTCCGCGTCTGACAGCGACTCGCCCTCAGACCGAAAAAGGCCAAAGAAACGAGGACGGCCTCGGACCATTCCACGAGAAAATATCAAGGGCTTTAGTGATGCTGAGATCCGGAGGTGATTATATTAACAAACCAAATTTCTCAGTGTGGCTATTTATCTACTCCTCCTCACATATTCCTGTTGAAGGTATACATTGTCAAGTTGGTGTTTGTAAACTAACCCTTCAAAGTTGCCCCGGCTCAACAAGCGAGAGAAAGAGAGCAGTTGTGGTTGAGCGAGCTAGTGTGACTGAAGAGAGGGAGCGGCGTTAGTGAGAACAAAGCATCATGCAGTCTATGGTTTTGATTAAATCACGACCTCACCTGCGTGCTGTTATCAGTTGGGGGCTACACCCTAATGTGGGGCCCATAGCTTCTTTGCTGGCACCCAGAAACGTCCCATACAATACAAAAATCTCTGAAGATAAAGACACCACCACATATTTCTAGTGGGTCATAAGTGATGATTGAGAGGGATCATTTTTATGAGCCTTTACATTGTTTTTTTTTTAGCAAAATGCTGCATAGTATACCTTTACCATCTCTGTGATCTACTTACAGGTTTGTCAAGAGTTACAAAAAATTTGGAGGACCACTAGAAAGGTAAGCCGCATCAGATTTTCTTATTGTTTTTTAACAATTAACAAAACGTAACACGCCACGCAGTCTTCTCAACACGCGTCTTGTCATGTCTTTCAGGTTGGATGCTATCGCTCGTGATGCCGAACTCGTGGATAAATCCGAACACGACCTGAAACGCTTAGCAGAGACGGTTCACAACGGCTGTGTTCGAACACTACGAGAAAACCCCTCTGGACCAGAGAAGACTTCAGGTAACCAAACAGATGTTTTTATCCATTAAAGATCCGCCCATGACGGGAATGTTTTCTATATTTTGTATTTCTTTTTATCAGAGCTGCAATAAATCAGATTAATCATCAGTAATAATACGTTTTAATGCCTTTTGTTCGTTATCGGTGATATGAAAACAGACCGCTGAAACATCTGTCAGTTAAAGAGTCAATCACACGGAGTAGTGGATATTGTACCAGCATCTGGCTGAGCAGCAGACCTGAGAGAGTTGAAGCTGCCAATAAAACAAGCTGCGCTGCTCAGTTTCCATCACAGTTTTGTAATTTTGAGAGGGAGACGTCTGTTATGTTTCCCTCCTTCTTGTTTATGTAGTGTACTCTTGCTACTTTCTCAAGGTCATCAAATCTGCATTAAAGTGCTTTGTTGTTTTTTTTCTCCACTTGTGTGATCATCAGGAGGCAGAAGAGGGAAGGTGAAGGGCCCTACATTCAGGATCTCTGGAGTCCAGGTGAATGCTAAGCTTGTCATCTCCCATGAGGAAGAGCTGTCTCCACTCCACAAGGCCATTCCTGCTGACCCCGAGGAGAGAAAGAAGTAAGGTTCCAGATACTCTACATGATTTCTGTTAGACAGGATTAGGCATCACAGCTTATTTTTATTAGTCTGTGTAATGTCCAATAATTTAATGGCACCTACTCTCTCATATGTTTTCTATTTCAAGCAACCCTATTGCTGAATATGACATGACCGTATATATTTGAATGTCCAGAACTGAACTGTGTATTTCAATAGGTATATGATTCCATGCCACTCGAAGGCAGCACACTTTGACATCGATTGGGGGAAGGAGGACGACTCCAGCCTCCTCATAGGAATCTATGAGTACGGTTACGGCAGCTGGGAGATGATCAAGATGGACCCGGACCTCAATCTCACTCACAAGGTGAGTTCAGGCACAAGTAGGGGTGTGGGAAAAAATGATTCACCTATATATCGCTATTTTTATTTTTATTTATTTTTTTACGATTTTGGAATCGATTGTAGTCTGAGTAACGTGACATCAAATCCGTTCCGTATCCGTCAACCAAAACAAACCGCAGTGAGCCGAAACGAGAAAGTAGGAAATGACGGAGGGTCTGTGTGGATACGACCTGCACCCTCACATGTTAAATCCAAAGTGGTAAACACTACACATACAGTAAAGTATGGAAACACTTTGGGTTTCACACATTGCCAGGAAAAGCAGAGCTACACATGATGGCTAAAGCTGCATGCTAACTCTGTCATGGACAGGAAACGTTATTGTATTGTAATGTGCAGTCAAGCCAACAGTCACTCTCATCTCCGTGGTTAAATGAGCCGACGCTGTGAGCACCCATATACTGACATTTATGTTAAATGCATTCAAACGACCCCGATGGAGCTGATCATGGATGTGTAAAGAGAACGGATCAGATTGATTTGATTATATTCACCAGAAGTGTAAAACATTACATGTCCTTTATAAATTAAATAGAAAATACCACTAATTTGTGAGGGAAATGTTTTCATTCTTTAATTTTTGGCTTGCTGGTAAAAATGTAGTAAATAATTCCTGACAGTGACCGATATATATTTGACTTGAGGACATCTCCGACTACATACATGATGAAAATCAAAAATCTTTAATGTATTGATTTAGAGATTTTCCAAATTTAGAGAGTTGTACTATACATAAAGTACAAGTGTTTCCCATATTCATCTGTTTATTTGGGCAGGTCAGCCATATAGATTTGCCCCTAACCAAATATTTGTTTAATATTTTGTATTGTTTTCCTTTCAACTGGTCGTATAGAGGCAAACTAATGTAAGAGTGTGATGTACGTATTTGTGTGCAGCCTTTTCTGAAAATGTTTCCTGTGTCCATTGTTGACTAGCTCTTACCGGACGACCCTGACAAGAAGCCACAGGCCAAACAGCTACAGACCAGAGCAGACTACCTCATCAAGTTGCTAAGCAAGGACCTGGCCAAAAAAGAAGCACAGAAACAAGCAGGGACAGTGAGTATCTGAAAGCTACACTTGAGTAAAAGTACAGATATTTAACCTGTAAATGACTTCTTAAGTAGAAGCTAAAGTCACCTATTACATTAAGAAGTATCTGATATTTGCTGTACTTCTGTACCAAAAGTAATTTTCTGATATTAAATGTACTGAAAGTAAAAGAACAAGTAAATGCTGTTAATAAAAAGAGCAAGCACGTCCGAATTTGGGGATTTATGAAGTTTATTCCTCATGTTACACCACCTTAAAACTGGAGGATACATTTCACTTGAAGAAAAGTAAGGTCTTCGCAACTTAAAGGATTTAAAGAACAAACTTGTTCCTTCACTCGTAGTCTCGAGGAGCATGATCTGACATGCAGCCTGCCTGGCGGCTTTGAGAGCACTTTGTTTGCACTCGTTGCTCATCATGTGAATGACGTAACTTTCTTTCGCTAAACCTGCTTGCTTGCAGTAGTAACGAAGATGCGCAGGGTAAATATATTGTAGTAAAAGTACACATCTTATTTAGGAGATGTATCGGGGTAAAAGTGAAAGTTGACAGAAATATAAAAACTCAAGTAAAGTAGAGGTAGTCCCAAAAAGACTCAAGTATCAAGTACTGCATCATGAACTACAATATGTATATATGAGTCATTTTTAAATTCAGTATGGATGGATTCAAATGTATGTCTACCAGAATCTAACATGCCTCTTTGTTTGTACGTAGGCCAACTCACGGAAGAGGAAACCAAGAAGTAAAAAGAGCAAAACTCTGAAGCCAACTAAGACAGTAGAGGTGCTGAAGAGCACGTCCTCGGATCCCCCATCGGACAAGAGGTCGGACGATGAGGATGAAATCGAGGAGGAAAAGGTACATTTTAATACCAACCGGTACTGCTTCGCCAGCTGTAGCATGAAACAAACATTTCCTGTTTTCAGCTTGGAGTTGATGTGTAATAATAATAATAATAATAATAATAATAATAATAATAATGTGTTTCGACCCTTTTCAGGAGGTGACACCCGTGAAGGTGCCGAGCAGACGGGGCCGAGCAGACAGGGTGGTCGTGGTGAAGGAGGAGGACGAGGACGAGGAGCCTGAGCAGGAGGAAGTCTCTTCGTCAGGGGAGAGGGAGGTCAAAGAAAAAGACATAAAAAAAGAAGGCAAAAAGGAGAAGAAGGAGGAAAGCTGGGACATTAAAGACTCAAAGGAGCCAAAAGAGAAAAAAGAAACGAAACCTCTGGAGGCCGTTTATAAACAAGAGGAGAGCATGGAGAAGGTGAGCAAATGATTCTATGTGATATATTCCTTTACTGCTATGGACCATAGTCTTGATCATTCATTAACCCTCTGAGACCCGCCCGCGTTCCCGACTGACTTTACTGTCTTTTACAGGCTCTAGTAGGTTCAGTATTAGGGCTAGAGTGACGGTAACCGTGTCACGCTACCTTTTTGGAAAGGAGGCTAAATAATGCTACGAAGTTGGGCTAAATTTTAGAGAGGAAAAACTGGCATGACCATTTTCAAAGGGGTACCTTGACCTCTGACCTCAAGATATGTGGATGATGTACACCACTTCTATGTGACATCTACTGTTGACCTGCTATCTCCCCCTAAAGACCCGCTGTACCCCCCTAAAAAAAGACAAAAAGCGTGTCTATTGTGTGTCTCAGGAGGAAAAAACACGAAGGATCGGTTCGGAATTAATTCTCAAATCCTTTTTCATCAGATTGAAGTAAAGACTGAGGTACGAGAACGAACAAAGAAAGCCTCTGAAGTGCCGGTCCACATAACAGCGACTGGAGAGAATGTGCCGGTGTCCGAGGAGTCCGAGGAGCTGGACCAGAGGACCTTCAGTGTGGTACGTTTCACTGATAACCAAATCTTCAGATAAAAAACATAGTAGTACTTCAGCTAATGGCAAAACAGCCTGTTGTACTATTTTGCCGTATATAATGTTATGTCCTTGACTGATGGAATAGCAGCGTCATTCAAACAGATTTTGATGACTAAGATAAGATCCAACATGTTGCTGGAGTTGACTTTGGTGTGAACGTTGCAGTGTAAAGAGAGGATGCGGCCAGTGAAAGCAGCCCTGAAGCAGCTGGACCGACCGGAGAAAGGGCTGTCGGAGCGCGAGCAGCTCGAACACACGAGACAGTGCCTCATAAAGATCGGAGACCACATCACCGAGTGTCTGAAAGAGTATTCCAATCCTGACCAGATCAAACAGTGGAGAAAGTTAGTACACACACAGAGTTAAACTGATTCATCAACGCAGGTTGAATGAGGTGTAAGTCATCTTTGTTCTATATGTTAAACTGATTTGTCTTTTACAGAAACCTGTGGATATTTGTTTCCAAGTTCACTGAGTTTGATGCCAGGAAACTACATAAACTGTATAAGCATGCAATCAAGAAGAGACAAGAGAACGCCCAGGTATGTGAAGGCCTTACAGTAACTCTTAATCACAGTATCAACTCCTTTACTGACATTACAAATCCATCATCTTTCTTCAGGCGATGGAGCAGAACACTAGAAGTACAAACACCCACGGCTATAAACACGCAGGTACGTTCACTTTCTCTCCTGTTGCACATTAAAGAATAAGATGTTGTCAATGTGTACTGATTCATTTTTGTGGTCGTCTTCGTCCTCAGATATCGAAAGGCTGAAGGACAACTCTCACCAGGACGACAGCAGCAGGGACAGCTACAGCTCGGACAGGCATCAGCCTTCGGGTCGATACCACGAGAGCAACAGCAGCAAGGAGAGACACAGCTCGGAGTCCCACAGGAAGACGTCAGGAGGGGAGTCGAGGAAACGACCGTACCCCTCCTTCAGCAACGGCAAAGACCACAGAGAGAGAGACAGAGACCACTACAGACCAGACAGCAGGGACAGAGACAGAGACAGACAGGACAGGTGAGGAACAAGTGCTGCTCCCGGGTCGGGGTGGGCCGTAAACCGGTTTCATCACGGGTGTCAGTTCGACATGGCTTTTGCAATACCGTCATTACCGTGATAAACACACACGATGGAGATACAACACCCGATAAACTACGTCACACTAGATACCCACAGATCCTACTCACTTCTCCTTTAACATTTGAATTTAAAGGGACTGTATATACGTTTTTACACATATCTGTGGAGTTTGTGTTCAAGTCTTGAGTTGCGGTGGGGGCTCGTCATTTGGTGTTAGCGGACTACATTTCTAACCAAACATTAAACTATAGCTGGACTGTTAGCCCTGGAAGTGGAGCTGGAATTAAAGGCACTCGTGAGCGTGCATGACGTCACATTCATTGAATCTTCACATTAAAAGCCGTCTACAGGAGGATAGAGGAAACCCAGGAAGTTGCGGAAGGTCTCTTTTTTTTTTTAGGTTAAGTTACAACGGGGATTAAAAATTAAAAAAGGATTAAACATGTTTATACGTGTAAAAACCTTCATACTATCACTTTAAAGGATAGAGCTGTCATTCTGTGTTCTCGTCAACAAATCGCTTGAAAAGATCCAAAGAGTGTGTCAGTCCATTGCCTAATGCTGTCTGACTTCTCTACCCTGCCTGTGGCTCTCAGCCGTAAGCCCGTTGGTTCCTACTGCAGACGTAAATCTTTAAAAACACCTCTCAAATACGTAGTTTCATTTTCTAAAAAGGTTCAGTAATTTCTAGGGATGTCACATCCCTTTTTGACTTTCAAAAAATACTAATTCCCAGTGATTTTCTAATCGTATTTTTGCTTGGAATGCCCGTCCCTACTCCAAAGTACCACATTAAGACACCAAGACCTTGAAGAACACCATAGAAAAGTGTTTTGTTGTCTTAAGTGTCATCTTTGACTTGTTGCTGAGTCGTGCTATGTGTGTGTTTTTATGTGCAGATACTACAACGACAGTAAGCACAGGAAGCTGGAAGAGTACCGCTCCAGCAGAGACCACCGGCTGGACATAAAGGATCATTCCCACTCGGACCACCGCTCATCGTACCGCTACCACTCGGACTGGCAGACGGAGCAGCGGGCCTCGGCCAGCGGGCCCCGCTCTCCCCGAGACCAGCGCTCGCCCTACGACTCCCGCTCGCCCATGGGACACCGCTCACCTTTCGACTACTCGTCGGACCATAAGAGCACACCGGAGCAGATCTGGAGCAGCCGCAAGACATAACAGGAGCTGCCTGGGTCTGCTAGTAGCAGCCATAGACTCAGCAAACACAGCAAATGCCTTACTAAGGACTGTGGGCTCCAACCGGAAGCTGTTTGAAGCACTGTGTATCAGTCAGTTCAGCATGGCTGTCCTCTCCTCTCTTAAGCTGCAGCTAAACCTCGGGAACCTGGGAGATGAATGCCAGGGAGCGGCTCAATCCAGGCGGCGGAAAATAATAAAAAAAAAAAAAATCAAAGCATATTTTTGTATTTAAAGAATTTAAAGCTGCATTGTTGGCGTTCAACAGCATGCAGAGGATTTTTTTTTTGTTATTTTTATAAACTTTTTTTTACTCTGGAAACTGACACAATTGACCCTGAGTGCTGCCTCATATTCCCACCAACCAATGACACTGGATCCTGTATGACTGTTCTCTATGTTTTGTCTGTCCGTCTCTGTCTCTCTTATCATGCTTAATGTGATTTATTCTACCTTTTATTTAAGTGTTAACTCGATGAGAAGTCACATGAATCGCATTACAAGTTGACGTAAAAAGGTGTCTGGTTGAATCCAGTCCGGGCTCAGGCTCACCACCTGAAGTACCTCATTTACAGCATTTCTCATTTTCCTCAGCAGGTTTTCTTTTTTCTTTTTTTTTTCCACCAGGCGTGAATTATTATTTAATAACATATCTTAGCTGTAAAAAAAATAACCTGGATTGTTGTTGTTTTTCTGTTTTGGAGAGAGAGGTGTATCATGTTTTTTTTCCTCCAGTAATACTGTTGTAAATTTTTGTAAAATAGTAAATCAGTGGTCTTTTTCCTCAGGCTTTTTTGGATTTATTATGACTCTACTTTCCCCCATCAACTCAGGCTTTTTTGTCGTTCTACGAGTGAGTTTCTGTATAATAGTTCTTTCATGATAATGCTTTCAGAATGTAACTTTTTGGTAAAGGGAAAGTTTCTTTTAATGATACTCAGTTTTATTCTCTTGTGCTTAGGTTTATATTTTTTTTTTTCCTCAGTGCGTCGAAATCAAGTTGGAAGGAGCTGACTTTTGAAATCACGACGGTCGTCTTTCAATAGAAGCACCCCGTTAGATCTTAAATAAACTTTTTACATATTTTTTTTTTCTTTCTTTTACCTTTTCAGTTTTCTTTTTCTACGTAGGCAATAATGTCGATGTTTCTATGCAGCCAAGTATATTTGTGGTGAACCACCCAACTGAATGAAGTCACTGTTACGGTTCACACTGTTGTACATAGATTTCCTCTATATTTCAAAATGAATTTACACTGAAAGTGCATGAATTTTTATGAACTGTTTTATATAGTTGTTTATGAAGCCATTAAAATCAATCACTGTACTCACTCGTACCAACTCTCTTCGACAAAGTGTCACGTTTTTGATTACGATAGAAATCGGACGTGTTTGGAGGACGCTAGGTCGGTTGCGCACAAGCAAAGGCTGTTAAATGTTTGCTAATAACTTTCCATTCGATTTTTACTTTCTGTATGTCGCTATGTCATGACATTTGTTTGAATGAACCAGGAGATGGCCATCACCTGTAGCCTCACAGCAGGTCGCAGGTTCGAATCCGGCTTGGGGCCCCCTCTGTGTGGAGTTTGCATGTTCTCCACCAGGTCAGCGTGGGTTTGCTCCGGGTTCTCCGGCTTCCTCCCGCAGTCCAAAGACATGCAGGTTAGGTTAATTGTTGACTCTAAATTGCCCGTAGGTGTGAACGTGAGCGTGAACTGGAGGGGAAAAGGTGTGTTCCATGCGCGAATCCGCCTGGTGTCGGCAGCGAGTCCGCTGTTAAGACAGAGCACTCTCTGGGTCCTTAGGCTTGAGAAGCGGCTGCTCTTCATCAGAGGTGGAAAACTAATAGAAGACACTTCTGATCAGGCACAAATCTCACCATCGTGTGATTTATTGTCTACGCAAATGTAACCTGGTAGCCAATGTCATGATTCAGGGAGTTTTTTAAAGAAATTTCAAAGAAGTTATTTACTAATTATCTATTTATCAGCAGACATGGAAATAAAGCATAGTGATTAACTTTGTATTCTTCTCCTGGAAATGTATTTACTAAATTACCAGCTATTTATTACTGCTTATTGGGAAATAGTAGGATATAATTATTAAATAATGTTTATAATAATGTAATTTTTGATAAATTATGGTAAATATTGGGGTAATTTGGTAGTAATTCCAAAGAAATTCTTTTTTTTTTACCTGATAAATAAAACACGTGTTTATTTACACAAATATCTTCAAATACTAGTCTTCTACATAAGGACATAAAAATATATACAGTGATGTAGGGACTCAAACTGCTCCACTCTCAGGTCGATGTTTACATGTTCTGATTTATTTGCATTTTTCAGGTTTTGAGATGAAAAAGAAAAGATGCGTTATGTTATATTCCAAAGAAATTTCGAATAGGTTACTTGCTAATTTATCACCTAATTAACATGAAATTTGCGAACCTGTAAAATGAATTGTCAGGTAAATGTAGTGCAGTAAAAAGCACAATAGTTATCTCTAAAATGAAGTGGAGTAGAAGCAATGTCAGAATGGAAATACAAGTTAAATTCAAGTAACTTCAAATTTGTGCCAGAAGAGCATTAAGAAATTTCAAATAAGGTATTTGATAATTATTTTTTAGACACAACTCATGGAAAAAAGTCACAACTGTTCATCAAAAGTATGTATATATGAGTCTAATTTGTTTAGAGCAAGTAAACACGTTTATCAAATAGGTTTTTATTTTGAAGGTCTTGACCAGAAGTCTGTAATCTTGCCAGACTTCCACTATTGGCCAAACTCCAATCCAGCCCAGCCTCTCTCAGAACCTCTTCACTGAGCAGCGTGACCTGAAGAGTCTCTCCTCTACTGCATCACCACTTTCACAATGAAGCCTGATTTGAATCTACTTGTCTTCATCTTCAGTTCCGTCCCGGTCTCTCTCCTGCTGGATTATTGTCCAGCTCGGTGCCGGTGTGATTGGAGCATCTACAGTGTTTCATGTTTTGGTGCCGAGGTCATGCCTTTTTTCCATTCCAGCACACAGGAGGTGTAAGTAACAACATTCGTCTTCTCCACAACTCTGGTTTTAGCTGATGAGTTCAGTCGTACATCAAGACTGAAGAGTTGCAATGTATTTCTGCTTCAGGTGGCTGGTGGGAACCAAACTCTCTTCTATTCCTCAGAATGCTTTTGTCAACTTGGCCAACATTTCTCACATGTAAGATTCTCTCTTTTCTTTCCCCCAAATACTAACCCTTTTCTGTCAAACCACAATACTGAAAGCCCCCCTCCAACGTATTTTGACATTTCTAGGATATTTCACATTTAAGATAAGATAAAGTAGAATTTGATAATCTAGAAGGAGATTCTTGTGCCAGAAATTGCTCAAAATTACAAGTTACAGTCAAGTGTATCAAATATAAAAGTACTATTTCTAGCACCAATGCCTAATAGAATAACAACAAATAAATAAATTACAACAAGTCAAGTGTATAAGATAAAAAGTACTATTTCTTTTTTATTTATTATAAAAATTATATTATTTATTTATTTATTTATTTATTTATTTATTTATTTATTATTTATTTATTATTTATTATTTATTTATTATTTATTTATTTATTTGATTATTATTTATTTATATAATATTTTCATATTTTTTATTCATTATAGAATAACAATAAAGTAAGACACATTTAGTAAAATGAGTAAATAAGGTAAGTAAAATAAAAAAGATTTAAAAAAAGTAAGCTAAAAAAACAGAAAAGTTAGTAGTAATATTACATATGATGGGAAAAGAGGTAATATTGCACATATTGGAGTCATTTCCTGGCTAAGTTGATAAGACAAATAACTTAATTTTGCGCTCAAAGTGAATATAAAGAAGGTTGTTGTTAAAATGTGAATATGATGTATGACTGTAGTAGGAGCTGCAGGTCATAGGTCATCCCGAAAGCCTGCGCAGGCGCCCTCATGCTGGTTTGAGTCTGAGCAGCAGCAGACTGATAAATCTGTTCATCTGTCAGTTTGTCTTTCTGGTTAGTTCCCTAGTGAGGTGTAGTTAGCTGGCACAACTCGTTGCGTCAGCTGACTGAAGGGTTTCATTTTATTTTTATTTTCCTCCCCCTTATCTGAGTGTGTTTATTTACACAAGAAAATATCAAATATGAAAAGACAATACATATTATATTCATTTCATAAGAAACACAAAAATGAAATGTCGTGTAGTTCACTCAAGCTGTGGTTCTGACTTTTAAAGTGTCACCGATGATTTAACATCATGATTACGTATAGAACACTTATATTCACAGACCATCAGTAAATTTAGTTTATGCATCAAAGATTATGAGAAAAATTGACCTTTCACTTAGTATTTTGTGGATTTTGCGCTAGTCATGGTTAAACGTTGTGCCTGGGGTATGTGTAATAGTGATACTCATTACCCGGAGAGGTTGGAAGGAGCTAAGTACAACTGAACGCTGAATAAGACAATTTTAGGAGACCAAAATGTTACTATTAAATTCCATGAACTGAAAACACACTGTGAAATGGTTAAAATTGTAAGACAAAAACGCGGACAACTCCCAGACCGTGGTGGCAACGCCCTATAGCTTACCCTGCTTTATCACCTATTTTACTTGTAACAAGCGCTCTTAAATCCACATTAGAATAATACGAGTTGTTCTTGCATGAGGTCCAATAACAGCAAACCACTGCAAATCCAAATATAGCGTTACTCTCCAGATTGTACTTTTGTTGTATTTTCTTTGTTTGTGTGTCTTTTTTCAGATACATCTCTGATGATGACACTATACGATATCTTGAGAGGCATTCTTTCCACAACCTGTCCAGGGTCACCCACATGTACGTAACCTTTGAGCAGTGCAGCTTGATTGTGATTAAAATGAAGCCACCGTGAATGCACGAAAGGGGCGAATTCACAAAGAATGGATTGAGCATCACATGCAACCGCTCTGTCTCGTCTCAAGGCCCAATTCACAACAGATATTGTGCTGATGATATTAAGGAGCAAACACGGCCACAAAGTTTTGCAGCAAAAAATGATAAAAACATGTTTTCTCTTTGTCATTATGGGTCATTGAGTGTAGATTAATGGGGTCTGAAGCTGTTGGATATGGAGTCAGAACAGTGACAGTAATGTTTTGGCGTCAAAGACCTGAACTGAAACAGGAAACTGGACGCAAAAATTGTATTTGCACTGAAAAAAAGTTCCATAAAAAATTATACACGGGCATCAAAATCAATTTATTCTATTCAGATATATATATTCTTTCATTCTGATGTGTTTTTCAACAACAATCTTTCAACTTTCGGTCACCGTTTTAGGCAATTTGTACTGCAGCGAGCATAAAAACACATACAAAACATACAATATAACATAGAAACATACAGCAGTTGATATACAGGAAGCACAGGCTTTAAATGTCCACCGTAGTAACCCCACAGGAACTATAAACAATATAATGAACATTGAATATTATCAACATTCAACAACCTCCAGTGGCCATTTGAGGAACTGCATTTTTTGGCACTTCCACATTGGCTTCATTTTTCAGACCTGGAAGTTGCCGCTTGGTGCCAATACAACTTATCCAAGAGTTTCCATGCCAGTGTTTGGATCTTGTTTTCAATGCCAAATTATATTTTCAATGCCAAAATGTACGGTCACTGTCCTCGCTACATACATTTACATACATATACTGCTCAACACCGTTGAAGTTGGACATTTTACAGGATATAAAAGGTCAGAACAGTATATGTATTGACCAAACTACATATCAAAGTATTAAAAAAACTAAATTTTGAATGATGAAATAGTAAGTCAACTTTATGAGTTAGTAAAGTGTGCGTTTGTGTGTCCAACAGACAACTAACGGGTATCAAAACGCTGTCGCACATTGACCAAGAGGCCTTTAAAGATCTGCCGAATTTAAAGTACCTGTAAGTAAGATTTAATTTGCTCATGTGTAGTTCTTCTTGTATCATAGCTCATCACATTTTAACCATTAACTCGACATTTGTCTCCATACAGCGGGATCACCAACACGGGTCTCACCTCCTTCCCCGGGCTGCAATATATTCAGTCCAGCCAAGAGGATTTTATTTTGTATGTAGCATTTAATCTTTTTCTAAAGATTCACACATTTTTAACTGGTAGAAAAATATGTAATGTTCATCCCTTTCTGACAGGGAGATCGTGGAGAACATCTTCATACAAGTCATACCTGCTAATTCCTTCACTGGAATATCTGAGAACGCTCTGACCATGTAAGTAGGATTGATAGCTGAACGATGACTCAA
Source organism: Sebastiscus tertius (assembly GCA_916701665.1). NCBI lineage: Eukaryota > Metazoa > Chordata > Actinopteri > Perciformes > Sebastidae > Sebastiscus > Sebastiscus tertius. Next base: position 33,674 of record CAKAOH010002407.1, on the reverse strand, counting down.
ATGACATTTTCACACTCATTGTCGCTGACTCACGGGCGTTAAAAATGACAGTTCTGTGATGCCTTCTGCTCATTTTATCTTACAGCTTTACACCAGTATGATTTCATCTCTCGTAATCAGATTGCACTTACTATTTTTTCAATTTTGAAACCAATATTAAATGATGACAATGTTAAGGCATAACTGTATAAACCGTAAATGTAGCGTTTTGCTTTAGCCATGTCAGATAGGAACGTAAACAAAAGTGTGCAGTGACAAATAAAAGCCCGATCCTTCGTGAGTCTCCACTAGCGAGACAAGAAATGGAACTCATTTTCCACTTTTAATAAAAAAGGAGTTGAAGGTTCACACGATATTCCTTCCTCTTTTTTTGTTTTAGCATGCTGAATAGTAACGGTGTGAGAGAGATCCAGCACTATGCCTTCAACGGGAGCAGACTGGAGGAAGTGTAGGCCACTTTGAATTATTGTGCAACTTTACAACTTTCTTTTATGGTCTCTTTATGTGTTATAAATAAGCTAATAAAGCTATAACCACCTGGCTGGCTGGCAGGTTGTATTAATATTGTGTTTTGATAAAGTTATGTGTGATTTTTGTATATTTTTGTAAAAAAAAAAAAAAACATACATTTTGGCCACAGTCTTTGCCTCTAATCTATCCTCCATTCTTCAGGTATCTTCACAGGAATGTGGATTTGGAACGAATAGATGAATTTGCATTTTATGGCGTGATTCACGGCCCAACGCACCTGTGAGTGACAGAATTTGCTAGAAGAGGAATTTGTGTTCTTCTGGGAAAATAGAGAACTTTACTTTGTGTTTTCTTACATACTTACTGCCCTCTACTGGACTCTTTGGGTAATACCTTCCTCCAATCACATGCATGCGTTCGCCCACTGAGATTTGCATAAACGTAGCCGACCAACCAGGATGCGTCTACCGAATTTGTGCGTTACCGCAGCATATAATGCGGCGTCCATCGATGCACACTGACTGCTACATCTCCACGGATGGAGTCATGGTGCATGGGGCGACCTCATGTCAAGAGGCAGACGAATGGAGGCTTCACCCGTAGATGGTGGAGCAGATTTGGTCCCGGTTCAAGAGAGTGGAAGTGGATCTTGTTTGCCATCACAACGCAACACCAACTGCCCGCTATGGTTCTCCCTGGCACGACAGGATGACACACCCCTGGGAGTGGACGCGTTTTCACACGTGTCATGGCCAAGAAAGAAAGCAGCTTTACGCCTTTCCGATGCTCCATATCATCCCTCCTCTACTGGAGATAGTGAGGCGGGAGCAGTTGTCAGTCATTCCGATAGCAACAGGTCGTTGCTCGGCACCATGGTACGCAGAACTCACTCAATAGGCGCGATGCCCACTCTGAGTCATCCTCTCCAGACTTGGCTCCTGAGAAGGGGTTACCTTCTGCTCGCTGAAGAGGGCATGGGATACCAGGCAGCGCTGGACGCCGCCTTATATACCGTGGTAATGATCGTATTCGGTAGGCACGTCCTGATTGGCTGGCTACGTCAAATCTCAGTGGGCGAACGCGTGCGTGTGATTGGAGGGCAGCATTACCCATAGAGTCCAGTAGAGGGCTCCGCCTGTGTTTATAGAACCAGGGTTACGATATCGTAACCTCAGATATAGGAACAGCCTCAGCTTTGTGTCCGAATGAATGATCCAAACTATTTTGTTTCTTTCCAGAGACCTTTCAGAAACCAAAGTTAGCTCTCTGCCTTCAATAGGTATGGAGACCATTGAAAGGCTGAAGGCTAAAAACACTTGGGCCCTCAAAGTGCTGCCCCCCTTTAGAGCCTTTCTCCATTTGCAGAGTGCTGAATTGACCTTCCCGAGCCATTGTTGTGGTCTCAACATGTTGAAAAGGTGGAGAGGGTAAGTAAGAGAATTGAAAGTGTTGGGGAAATACTTTCCCACTACGGTTTCCCTTGGTCAGGTATTTGTCCTTTACATGCCAAACTACCCTCGAGCCCACGGTAACGTGTGCGTATTAGAGTACTCACAAAAGCTGATTTCAATGAATTGAGTGAGTTTTCAGCATTGTAATGATTTAAACATGTTACTGTGGGAAAAAATCCTGTTTAGTGTTGATCACTTGTAGTCACTTCATCAGACCTTCACCAAGTGACTTTACATTAATAAAAACGTCTATCAGAGAGCACCAGCAGCATCTCCAAGTAACCGTACAAATGATGGTCAATGAGCTCATCTAACTGTAATATCAAACCCATAAACATAAGATCAAAAAGAATACATCTTATGTTTAACACCAGACTTTTTTTGTGTGATTGCTGATCTTTGACTATTGTGATTATTATGATATTGGGTTATTTTTCTTTTTAGCCATTATTGGCCTGTTTACACTGTTTTTCAACCTAAACTAAAAATATCTATTGTCATAATATCATATTTATTTATATATTTGGTCCATCCTTTGACTTTGAAATTCTCTATTGTATCAATACCTGCTTCTCCCCTGTTTACTGAATTATTCTGTCAGATTATGTACCTATGTAGTTAGTTTTTATAACCCCGCGACAACATAGTCGGGGATATATAGCGCTCTGTCCGTCCTTCCGTCCGTTCGCATGTCACACTTTCGTTTCCGGAGCAGAACTCGAAAACTATTTAACTTAGGAACTTCAAATTTGGTATGAAGGTTGACAGTGTGGTCTAGTTGTGCCTTTGGAGGGTTAGAAGTCTAGGGTGCCCAAAATCTTTGGAATATTTCCAAAAGGGCAAAACCTTTGGCCCTACTTTAGTAGGGGTCAAGCAGTGAGCGGGGGTATGTGAGCCATGCTCACTTTGGCCTTGTTTATATATTTGGTCCATCCTTTGACTTTGAAATTCTCTGTTGTATCAATACCTGCTTCAGATTATGTCCCTATGTAGTTAGTTTTTTGATATGTGTAAAAGTACTATGCTTGTTTACAACTGGAAGAGTTCATTGACCTTTGCCAGGGAGCTGCTGCCTCTGATTGGTGTTTTTCCTTTATATATACAGTATTCAGTATCTGATGAAGGCCTGACACATCATTAACAAAGTGACTATAAATTAGTAACAGAGCGCATTTTGGGGAGTTTTTGATCCTGTGGAGACTCCCATTAGCATGCATCTAAACCATGTCGTAGCCTAGTTCATTCTCTGATTAGTAATCTGTATCGTTTGTGTTCAAGACACTCGGAGGCAGTTATTTGCAACCTGACCCGCGCTGCTTTGGGAAAGCTGCAGGAATCCTCCGCAGCTCTTTCTCAGAGGCATCTGAGACACAAAATCTATCAACACGTGAACGACAGCTTTGGTCTCCCAACTGCCGAAAGCAGAAATCACAATCATTACAACGACACCTCCGTTTGCCCGACCGAACAGTCTCAGAATGAGTTTTACGTGGAGTTACCTACAGAGCATCTCAGTGAAGGTTTTGACTTTGCACTGTGTGATGAACTTGACGCAGATAATCGTGGACTCTTGTGCACCCCCCTGCCTGACGCCCTGAACCCCTGCGAGGACGTGCTGAGTCACGGCTTCCTGCAGGTGCTGGTCTGGGTGGTCAGTCCGTTAGCCATTACAGCCAACCTCCTGGTGATGTTGGTCCTGCTGACCAGCCGACAGAAGTTCTCCGTCACCCGTTTCCTCATGGGCCATCTGGCGTTTGCAGACTTCTGCATGGGGATATACTTACTGCTTGTCGCGTCTGTCGACCTCTACACGCGCTCCCATTATCACCACTATGCTATCGCCTGGCAGACAGGAGGGGGCTGCGATCTAGCGGGGACGTTATCGGTGTTTGCCAGCGAGCTATCCGTGTACACGTTAACTTTAATCAGCCTCCAGCGCTGGCATGCCATCTTCTACGCAATGAGGCCAGACAGGAAACTTAGGTTACGCCACGTAGCTGTGCTGATGCTCGTTGGCTGGACGCTGTGTGTGATTCTAGCGCTGCTGCCGGCGGTCGGCGTGAGCAGTTACCAGAGAGTGAGCATCTGCTTACCCATGGACACCGAGACGACCGCCGCTCAGGCCTACGTGGTCTCCGTGCTGATGGTTAACGTCGTTGCTTTCATGGTGGTGTGTTTGTGTTACCTCCACATCTACTGCATGGTGCACAATCCCCAGCACCAGTCCAGCAGGTGTGACACCAGCATGGCCAAACGCATGGCCGTTCTAATCTTCACCAACTTCCTGTGTCTGGCTCCCATTTGCTTCTACGGCTTGTCTGCAGCTCTCCTCCAACCGCTGATGACTGTCACTGACTCCAAGGTGCGACTCCCTCTTGAGATTTAATTCCTTTTCTGTTTTAAAATAAAGACTGATGTATGTTTTGTTTTTTCTCTCCCCAGGTGCTGCTGGTGCTTTTCTATCCTCTCAACTCTTGCGCACACCCATTTTTTTACGCTATCCTGACAAAGGCGTTTCACCGAGACCTCCTGATGCTGCTGAGCCGGATGGGGCTGTGCCAGCGGCAAGCGCACCTCTATCGAAGCCAGCTCGTCAGTATTACGCCCCCCATATACAGAGAGACGATGTCTGCTCTACAGTCCAGCCCCCATATCCCAAAACGTTTAAGTACAGGAATCGCCAGGCTACAAGATGCCCCAAAGTTGCTTTTGAAATTTGATTAATATTTTTTCTTGTAGTCGAAGATTTAACAAGCATTAATTGTACTTATATATAAATGTTCTTCAATTCACAGTACCTAACCATTAGACAGTATACCGTGGTCTCTTAGAATTTGTGATCCACTGATTTCTTGTATCGGTATACCTGGATACCTCCGTTGTATGCTTATGTAAAATAATGATCCAAATATTAATTAATAGCAAATGTTTAGGCTCCAGCTGTGGCGGAAAGATGAGGGGAAATGTGTTTAAAACTGCATAGAAAATGTAAAGATGAGAACTCATTGTTAAGAGTAAAGTAAAGACGTCAGTATGCTTCGAATGAAGAGGTTATCGGATCGTGTAACCAGCCGATTAGACTGTTGTCAGGCTATTAAATAGGCGTTATCAGTCGCTATAAGCCCCATAGATGTGGGTCAATAGGGGCCTACTACACCCACTGGTAGGTTTTATCATGTATTCACATGGTAGCTCACCGAAAGAAGGTATAAAAGAACGAGACAGCGACCACTAGTGACTGTAGTAATTGTGACAGGAGCAGAGGCAGAAGTCAGGCGCTGTAGTATAGACAGTGTGAAACTCCATTTACTCCGACCACTATTTTTTTGCCTAAACCTAAAGAAGCCTTTTTGTTTGTTTAAAGTGTATCGTTTCATGCAGTTTTACATGTTAGAACACTTTCACTTTTACAAGGTAGTAGGCCCCTATTGACCCACATCTGTGGTGCTTATAGCGACTGATAACGCCTATTTAATGGCCTGATTACAGTCGAATCGGGTGCAGCAACAGTGTCTGAAAACCACTCGCTTGTCTGATGATCCTTGTGTAACTTTTGCAAACAAGCACTCCCGTAATCACACCCATTTTACGTAGTGTTTGGTCAGGTATGTGGAGCTGTGAAGGTTAAGCGGGGGCATTGCATTGAGACTACAAAGATGCAAAAGACATTGAGTTTTTGGAGAGCGATCAGTTAGGCAGTGAGAGGACAGCAGGCCTTTCAGTGTGGTCAGGACCAGTTCTGGACATTCGGGACATTTTGGTACCCTATAGGCAAGACGTCGACAGGTGCTATAAAATGCAAGCTAGTATTATTATTATTCATTATAATACTTTATGAACATTATAATTATTGTTTATTTTAAATACTCTATTATTTGAAGTACTATAAACAGCTTCCGTCAACTCCTGTTCTGTATCAACATCATCTGTAAATAAGGATCTTTACGCGCACACTATTATGTCTTATTATGATACCTGGTCACCTGGTTATTAATATCTGAGTATGTCTCTTACATTATCAGCAATCTTACATTATTAATCAGCGGCTACACACTGCAGGATGTTTTAAATAATTGCATTTAATGCCAGTAGCTACACAGTGTATTTGCAATGTCATCAGAGCCAGTAAGGGTGTGGCTGCAGAGGGCTCATGTTATTGTAACATAGTGTGTGTGTGCCCTGATTTTAATCTCTCAGGAGATATTCCTCTGTAAGGTACACAGTCAGTTCTTCAGCAGCCATGACAATCCCTAACCTGATCATGAGGTTATCTAACATCAATAACCCTTAACCTAGAGGATTTGATAGGTAGAGTTCTTGCTAAAGTAAACAGTGTGTGAGAAGGCAATGCCTGTAAGACTTAGATCAGGGGGAAAATCCCTACATTGCTATTTAATTATGGAGCACCAGCTGTGTCAAGCTGGCCACATTTACTGTAGATGTATGAGACCACATTTACTTCCACACACCTTCAAAGTAAATACTCACACAACACTTATTTGGGAATGGGATGAAAACATCCTGTTTTTGTTGCTTACATCTGTAAAGGGGGGATGGAGTCACTTAGTTTTTGCTATGAAAAATGCATTTTATTTACTGGTGTTCCAACCAAATGATTGATACTAATGGGAGCTACACGTTTGATCAGTGGTGATTAATTATGTAAAACAATGAATCATTAAACAGCACATTCAAATCCTCAAACATCCCCTCATGCAGCTCGCTCTTTGGAACACAATTCATACTTGATTTTAGAAAATATCAGCAGTGACATGGGTGTACATTTCTGGATTTGGGGGTCTATATTTGAGGTAAATATCATTATAGCACATCAGAAAAATGACAATGTGAGAGCACAGAACGCTTCCTCTTTAGATGGCTGTTACATTTATATGGTATTATGTTGAATCAGTATTAAAAAGGAATAAAATAAAAATGGAAGGGAAAAGAAGACATTTCATTGCATTGGAATTCTGTAATACAACCATTTTCATGCATGTACAATCAACTACTGAACACACGTACCTGTAGTGGTTATTAGAGTGAACAGTAATGAGATGTTTATAGGTATCGACTATTCCTTAGCAATTTAGCACCACATTAGCCAGAGGGTTATACCACCAAATTTGATACAAATCCAATGAACCCTCTAGGAATTTGAAAACGTGCATAAAATGCATAATAAAACACAAACAATTCAAAATGACTTTATTCTCGTAATATTACAACTTTTTTCTCAAAGTTACGACTTGATTATTGTAATATTACGACTTTTTTTCCTGAAATAGTATGACTTCATTCTCATTCTTATGACCCTATTCTCGTAATATTACGACTTTTTTTCTTGTAAGGTTATGACCCTATTCTCGTAATATTACGACTTTTTTTCTCGTAAGGTTATGACCCTATTCTCGTAATATTACGACTTTTTTTTTTCCTGAAATAGTATGACTTCATTCTCATTCTATTATGACTTTTTTCCCTGCAAAGTTATGACTTTATTCTCGTAATATTACAACTTTATTCTCGTAATATTAAAAAAAAAATTCTCGTAAAGTTATGACTTTATTCTCGTAATATTACAACTTTATTCTCGTAATATTAAAAAAAAATTCTCGTAAAGTTATGACTTTATTATTGTAATATTACGACTTTCTTGTAAACTTATGACTTTATTCTCGTAATATCACAACTTTTTTTCTTGCAAGGTTATGACTTTATTCTCATAATATTACGACTTTTTTTCTCGTAAGGTTATGACCCTATTCTCGTAATATTACGACTTTTTTTCCTCATTTATTCTCATAATATAACGACTTTTTTTCTTGTTTATAACGATTTTTTTCTCTAAAAGTTAACACTTTTTTCTTGTATTATTACGACTTTTTTTCTCATAAAGTTATAACTTTATTCTTGAAATATTCCGACTTTTTTCTCATAATATTAAGACTTTAATCTCGATATCTCCGATTTTTTTTCCCTCAATGTGGCCCTAATACTCCGTCATAACTGTCACGATGTAGTGACCTTTTCATAAAAAAACATATTTTTTTTTAAAATCATATTTGCTCCATTTCTCCCCACTGCAGCTTTAAACAACCTCATGCTCTTATTGTGAAGCCTGTGGCCCTGAGGCAGTATTGTCCATCCTGTCTCTGTGTGACTTCTGTTTCTTGTCTCTGAGAGCAGCAGTGTGTGTGGTGGTGTATTGAGTTGCAGGGGTGTCGCAGTTTGATCAGAAACACATTTCGTAATCCAGCATCGCTTTATAAAGAAAGAAAGGAAGTGCAGCAGCAGCAGCAGCAGCAGTCATGGCGCAGGGGCTCAAAGAAAGATTTGAGAAGTTTCTCCATGAAAAGAACCTAATGACAGATGTTCTGGCCAAGATCGAGGCCAGAACCGGAGTGAGCAGGACCTACATCTCTCTGGGTGAGTGTTGACATGGGCGGGGATGGAAAAAACAGAAGAAAGAGCTCGATGCATCAGAAAGAGGAAGCGTGGCACAAACACCTCCATGCACCTTTTGACACAATGTAACCAAATAAATGAAACATTGCTGTTGATTTGTATCAATAATAAACATCAGGCCTAGTAGCTGTATTCATTGTGATCAGCAGTGCAGTTTAATATGTTTACTATTGTACATTTTTCCTCATAATCTAACCAAATAAATTAAATATATAGCTTTTCATTTTAATCAATAATAAACATGAGGCCTAGTAGCTGTATTCATTGTGCTCAGCAGTGCAGTATAATATGTTTATTATAGTAAATGCGTGATAAACATCTGGTGTGTGTTTTTGTTCCAGCTGTCGTCGGGTTCATCGCAGTTTACTTGGTCATCGGCTACGGAGCCTCTCTGCTGTGTAACCTCATCGGCTTCCTTTATCCAGCCTACATATCGTAAGTGTATTTATTATTAGATCTCCTAACTCTAAAGGAGGCAGCGCCCCATAACCAACGCGCGCGCGCGTGTACACACACACACACACACACACACACACACACACACACACTCACTCACTCACTCACTCACTCACACACACTCAAACTACATTGGATAGATTATTTTTATTATTAGATTTTCAACTATGTGTATGTATGTATAGCGTACTTGTAGTCTGTTGTTTCTTTATAACAGACCGTTGCTATGGATAACAGACCGTTGCTATGTATAATAGAATGTTGCTATGTATAATAGAATGTTGCCATGTATAATAGAATGTTGCTATGGATAACAGACCGTTGCTATGTATAGCAGACCGTTTCTATGAATAACATGGCCGTTGCTATAGATAACAGACCATTCTATCTATCTATATTTTTCTATATCTATATCTGTCTTCACAGGCTGAGTTGTTATTATTAGTTATTACACGACTGTGTTGAATACTCGATTCCGATTGGTCAATCATGGCGTTCTACGTTCTGTTATTTCTTTAAAATAGACCGTTGCTATGTATAACAGACCGTTACTATGAATAACAGACCGTTCTATCTATCTTTATTGTCAAGGTTGTATATTTTAAGGCTTATCAAAGCTCCTCCACAGCAGACATACAGTATATCTGTCTTCACAGGCTGAGTTGTTATTATTAGTTATTACACGGCTGTGTTGAATACTTGATTCTGATTGGGCAATCTAGGCATTCTACAGTCTGTTATTTCTTTATAACAGCACCACAGCTCTGCAATGACATTTTAGAAAATGCAAATTTAACGTCAGTTAAATATCTGTTAAAAATAAAGCAGGATTTTGTAAATTGAAGGCGAATTACTTTTCAAAAGAGCGTTGTTGGCGTTTAGCACTATGGTTAGCCTATGTGATTAACTAGCTAATTGCTATTACCACTACCTCACTGGAAGTTACGCGTACAATCATTCCTACAGTAGAGAAGAAGGTGGATACTTATCGTTTATACAGACCATTTTTCAAGTGAATGCTGTACATTTTGTAGATTTTTGGATGGATGAATGTTTTTCCAACCATTGCAGCTATCTATATTGTCAGGTTTATATATTTTCAGGCTTATCAAAGCTCCTCCACAGCAGATCTTGAGTTGTTATTACCAGTAAACTGATCATAAAATCAGTGGAGTTTCCCCTCTGATAATCTTGTGATCATGACTTAATTACACAATTTTCTGTGCTTCTCATATTCATTTTAAGACTCGTACGGGGAAAACAAGTTGATCATTTTGTTAACTAAAGTTATGAGACCGTTATCATGATGTAATTATCTCACAATCTCTCAGCTACTGGTACACTCAGTATCACATGTTGTGCTCTCCTCCGTCACTTGTGCTCTGTTTTCTTCTCGGGCGCCTCGAGGCTGCGAGGAATGACGCCACGATGAGCCCGACATAGAATGACCAGGACTATCTGCAGTTAAAATAAAACATTTGGCATCTTTAGTTAACGTTATGATGAGATCATTATTTTGGGAAGTTGGGTTAAAAATATTAATATAAGGCGTCATTTTGGCCTTCAGGAAACAACATATAATTGAGTCATGATCTCTGAAGAAAGTCAGTCTGACGTGTCACTCACTAACCACAAGCACTCCGCTTCCTTCCGTATTTATACCGCCGTGCTGTTTGACTCGCAGACATTATGTGGCAGTGACATGATGGGTGAATAACTTGAAAATGTTCAAATATTATATATATAATATATCAAATATTAGAGTTTATCTTTTATATTAAATACTTGTGACAATACATTAGAGTTAGAATAAATAAAGTACAGTTAAAATACATACTTAGTGATAAATACATAAGAGCAATTAAATCATCCTAACATCCTAGTTTGGTTTATTTAGTTTGACAAAAGGATTCCCACTCAAGATCCAGCTTTTCTTTGGAGCTTCCAACTGTATAATGTGATCTTCATTAGCGGATGACCCTTGCTCAGCACAGATAAAAACAGAAATAACAAGTATGCTTCTAACTCTCAATAACCTAAACAGAAGTATTCGGAGCTGTAGATGGTTAACCAAAGCAGACACAAATCTCTTTATAGCTCTCTCAGTGATGTTCACATGCACATAATATTACAGTTTATGCCCTTATTCCGAAAAAAGACAATATTCCTACTAAGCTGTTTACATGGCTAATGAAAATTTATATTCCACTAATATTCATGCAGCCGTTTATTCTCTGATTAACTGGTTGGCAGACTTGTTCGACCGCGTGAACACAGCCTACCTCTTTCATTCCGTCAACCACCTTCTAAAAAAAGGTTGGCGTTGCGATATTTGCACATGTCCAAAAACTTGTTGATATCCAAGAAGGGCTGCAAGATTAATGGCCAAAATGACAATCACGATTATTTTTTATCAATATTGATATCACGATTATTTATCGGGACGTCAGTAGGCGGTCCTTAATGTGGCCCAGGACACATTCACGCACACACTGCTACAAGAATGAAGCCATAAGTGGCCCAGACCAACTCTGAATGTGGTCTGAAAGATCCGATCTCAATACATCTTGAGTTCATTCACATCTGTACTTAGAGCTGTCCACTTGTGATCCGATCACTGAGGACGTATGTTAATACCAGGTCTGATCAGGGACACAGACACCACTCATTTGCATGAATTTACCTTCCTTCGTCCCATATTTTGCATGCCTACATAAGAATGCTCTAAAATACATACAACGTTATTACAACCCACACATGCAATTCAGTGTTTTGTTTCACTTGATACCCTCTCAGACTGGGTTAAGCCACGATCTTGTCTCCCTTACAGACTCAGTTATGACTCAGTTAGGCTCAGATTTTGAATTCGTCTGCCGCCCTGCCCCTTGATGTTACCTCACTAAAGACTCCAAAGTAAGCCCCAAAACCTGCTGGGAAGTTGTTCCCAGGCTTACCTTGATGTAAGAAACAATAATAACATTGGAAGCAAGCAGTGTTTTTATGTGATCAGCGAGTCACACGACTGCATTGCAGAGCGTGTTTGAGCGGCAGCATAAAGTTCTTAACCAAAACTGGTTTTGAAATTTGGCCCTTTTCCCTTCTCTGTGATGAATTTTGAATTGAGTAACTCAGTCATGCACAAGGTACTCTGCCTTGAGCAGTGGTTACACCCTGGTTGTTACAGCTCCATCAGCATGAGGAAAGTCTCTGACGGGACTTGCCATGCCAGGGACCCAATAGTGTCCGTTAATAATCAGCTCTCACAACTTCAGGTCCTTCTGTGCTTCTGTACATTGTTGGGTTTTCATCAGCAGCAACTTAACTCAACTCGTGTCTGTGCAGGAGACCAGAGGAGGACGTTGTGAGTGTTCTGTAGCTTCTAACTGAATGTCTGTGGTTTGATCTTTAGCTTCTCTTCTGCTTCCCTGTTTTGCTTTGAGCTGTCGGCCGAATGATTCGTGCTAAGTTGCTGCTGATGAAAACCCCAACAGTCCTGATTTCATAATAAAAGCTTTTAAATAAAAATAACGGGCAACATTTATTATGAAGAATTTATAGGAAATGAAATGTTGATCTCAGAATTTGCGGAGCTTTGTTAGCGGCTAGTTTTTATAAAAAACTAATACTGCAGAGAGGAAGAGTACAAGCAGCAAAAATAACAGGGGACTTTTATTGTGAAGATTTAAGGAAATGAAATGTATTTATCCACCATTTTACAGCCGCTCCTTTGGCCAAGGTGCTCACCTTCAAACAGGGAAAGCACTGTTGTAATGGAAATGCAAATCCCTGCTGTGCTGGGCTAATGTGCCGAGTCAAACCGAGCCGGGCCAAGTCAACACATGTGCACAGAACAACCCTAACTGGTGGACAGTTGAGCTGTGTTGAGGGTCCGGACTGTTAAAACTGCACTAAAACAGCATGGAAGCGTGTAACTGAAACACATAGGAGCTTTCATACTGAGAAACACGGGCCACAGGAAGAATGCAAATACATGATAAAGACTGCTGTTAGAAACAAACGACAAGAGGAAACTAAATACTACCAACTGATGTTCATCGTTTGTTCTCTCTAGTGCTGTTGCACACTTCCTTTAAATGCTGCTGGGTGTTTGACAAGAGGAAAGATTAAGCAAAACAAACGGGAACAAGAAAAACAGGCAACCAGCGTTTGTCTTTAACCCTGTTATAGTTACTCACTATAGTATGGGCTCTATTTAAACATCATGTTTGGTAAATGTATTAAATAGCTCTGTTTAGTACAACAACCTTTGTCAGGAATTTCTTTTAGCAAATGACAAATAGCATAAAAACATTGGCCTATAAAAACTATTCACCCCCCTTGGAAGTTTTCATGTTTATTATCTTTGTTGGGGACGCAGGTATGAACCGGTCTGGTCATTAGCAAATGTTACAATGTTAAGATAATTATTAACGAGGGTTATTTTTTTTTTTTTTGAAAATTAGCATCCCTAATATATAACCAAGTAAAAGTTGAAATACCTTGTAGTTCTCATCATAGTATGATGAGAACTACAAGGTAGTTCTCATCATGTATATTCCACAAGCATTAATTTACAAGATCGTAAAAGGTGAAACACACAATATTAATCTAACTAAATAACTATACCAAACAAACCAAAAAGAGCGTGTGTGTGTGTGCGTTTGAGAGACAGACAAAATGCGCTCTAGGTTCAAAATGGTGACTGAGGCTGCATAGCCTACAAAACATTATGGCGGATAATGTAAAACTACAAAGATGGCCGCATCAAATATGGCTCATCAGCAACATAAGGGGGAACATCCCAAGTCTCTTGTTTGACATTTCTTCGTTCCTCGATCGAACCAGACGTCATTCTGCTCCGTCATCTTGAAGACCGCCTCAGAGCCCCTTGTGTCTTTTTCATTGTGCTAACGTGTCTCCTCGTTTCCTTTCCTCGCCTCCTCTCCTCGCGTCTTAGTCAAAAGCTTTCAAAAGAAAGAAAAATAAAAAGCTACTGATAAAAATGTTCTTGTCCTTGCCACAGATGAAAGATTTAGTTCTCTGCAAGTGTATATTTTAAGACAAATGTCCTCTGTGATAAACATCACAGAGAAGACGTGACCTCACCAGAAGAACAATAGCGTTGACTCATCTTTACATTCAGTTACAGACTGTTACTTTGACAGCAGGGATTGTTTTGGTTCCCATCTCTCATCAACGATGTCTTTATAGTGACTTTTAGATTTCCCTAACCAGAGCCGTCACTGTAGAGGGGAGAGAGAAAACACTCAGATGAGTGACAGCTCAATTCAGTCTCATTTTACAGATGTTGTTGTACTATAATAAACTCATTGAAGTAGTCGGGAATGTCATGGAAACGAAAAAGGAAGTCAATGCAAGGTAAGGCTTTAAGGAGACAACAAATGAAAGAAAGAGAGAAAACAAAGGACGGAAGAGATGGACGACCACATGCTGGACCAGAGTGACAATAATTTTGACTTCATAATATCAAACTATTTCTCTTACATGTTGTTCCTCTCTCTTTCCAGGATTAAGGCCATTGAAAGTGCCACCAAAGATGATGATACTAAATGGCTGACCTACTGGGTGGTGTACGGACTCTTTAGTGTGGCAGAGTTCTTCGCTGATATCTTTCTCTCCTGGTTCCCGTTCTACTATATCGGAAAGGTAATCCAGCTGTTGTGTTTGTTTGGGTTTCAAACGATGTGTTACCAGGTTAGAGCAGCCACACGGCCTCTCGGCGGCGTGTCGGCATCTAGAGATTCGAGGTCTATTTTTACCGCAAGCTGCGCGGTTCACAGCAACAACAGACAGTGAAAGTGATCTTTTGACTGTATATTGACATCATATGCGCAACATTACTACAGTTTAAATGTCTGTATCTGTAGAATATGTCACGAACATGAAAAAAAGACAAAACACTTCCTGTTTCCATTTCAAAATAAGAGCGCCCAAGTGTTTTTTTTCTGTAGACAGAATTCCTTCATTTGTTAACACAAGGCTTTTATTCTGAAATATTTGCAGACAGTGTTGTATAAAATGCAGTGACTTGCACGGCTCCATAAATATCACAAACCTACGAGGTGTTAATTGTGGATTATTACTGTTATTTACAAATGAGCACACGCTTCTTAACCTTTTGCTGTCTAAATTAAATAGAAATGACATTTATAATGAAGTGAAATGGCCGTTATGAAAGGCAGAAAGAAAGGGCTGGAGGGGCAGCCCAGCAGCAGCAGAAACGCTGCTGGTGTGTGCCAGACGTTCGACTCCGCCCACATTGAGCAGGTCCCGTCCTGTCCCGTCGCATCCCGTCCTGACGAATGTCACAATCGTGAACAAAAGCACACACTAAATACAAGCATAGCAGGTGGCACAAGGGGAATGTTGTACTAGTAGTTTGCTTCATGCAGTGGTTGTTTGTGCTATACAGTATGTCTCAAACTTTGATACAAGCTACTCATATTTGTCTGCAGCAAAAAAATAGTTATTTAAACCAACATAATCCCAGAATGTGTGATTACTGTTGCTGCATATTTCCATTTTTGGACTCTCGCCGCTCCAATAACACACTACGATGTCTCAATAAGTCAAAGAAAACAAGATCAAATGCATGATAATTAAAAAGGTCTATAAAATATGCAATAGGCATTTCATGTGTATGTTGCAGCCAGAGACAGACGGATGCTGTTTATGTTGCAGTGATTTTATTTCTCCACTTGATAACAAAAACAAAGGAGCGACGCGCTCAGAGCCAGATTGAGAAACGCTGGGTTGATTTACTGAGCTGATAACCACCGTTGTAGGACCGTTTAGCAGGATCTGGGTTTGTTAGGGTTAGTTAAACCAGATAACGAGAAGACACCCTGGGTGTGTTGAACTCTCTTCGTAGTACAGACCTCAGTGCATTTGGAATACAAACACACTGCCTGCATATAAATAAATAAGGATGCACATTGCATATCATTTGTGGGGTAACCTTTATGAACAATATCAAAGTTAACAGTAAGAAATACCAAAATAATATAACCCTCTGAATATCCATCTCTCACATGGAGGCTGTGTGTAGACTCACAATGCGTGACGAGGAGGCTGAGGGAGCTGCTGGATGTGGGTTGAGTCAAACAATGGACTCTGACCACATTGAGCACAGCTTCTCATGAGAGTGGGTGCATGTTTTTTTTTCTTATGAGCAGAGTAAACTCATCAACATGTCGAGGGCGGAGCACTCTGCGCTGATGATAAAAGAGTATCTGAGTGCTGAGTGCTGCGTCAGCAAGTTCACCGGCAGCCATTTAATGCAGAGAGCCGCCTGTGTTTGCTTTAAGGGACGGGCGATATACGTGATAATCTCTTCCTCCGACAGGCAGGGAGGGACAGACACAGAGTGACAGAAGCTGCCATGTCCCGTCAAAGCACGGGTGCTCTTTGTTGTGTTTATTTAAATTCCTTCATCCATTTAACTTCAGACATATAAAAACAAGATTGTGACGTGGTAGTCATGTGTAATGTACAGCCATGGTCTCTGTAACACAGGCGTTAATCTGACTGTAAACTGAGGTAACTTCAGGGTTACGACGGTGGTTCACTTCTTATCGGGGTAGATCGCCATGGTAACTTATGCTGAACACCTAACCTGCTCCGGAGCAGGTTGTGTTCCAGATAAGAGATCAGCTCGTATAAAAGCACCACTTACTGACCAATCGTAGCGCAGATCGTATGATAATATTACACAAATATGAAGAAGTTGAAGTCACAATCCAGACTGAAATCAACACAGTTTAAACTGATAAATGCAGGAAGGACAGCTGGATTTATGCTGTGGGTGTTTACCGCTCTGAATTATGTTTTTATATTTATATTTTTGACTTGCTCTCAAGTCTGTTTCACACCCCCAGAGACGGGGACGCAGCTGGAAGAAGGCTGAAATACTCATACATGCTATTACTTTGCCAAAGGGCGTAATGAAATGTAATCTATAAACTCTTATTTATAATATCACTGCTCCATCTCTAGACGAATATATCTGACTTTTGAGTATTCCTTTAAATTAATAAGTCGTTTCATTTACGCATCAGCATTGTTTCTTTTGCCAGCTGTCCTTCCTGCATTTGGCAGCTTCAACTGTGTTAATTTTAATCTGGATTATGTGTTTAACTTCTTGGTATTTCTCAAATATAGTTTGCTCTTTCTTAGTAATTTAATATAATAGAGGTATTGAGAATAGTTTCACCGCCAGTACAGCCTGTGATGTATCTGTGACGTCCGTGTCCCGTTCCAGTTCCAGTTTGATGACAGAGCTCTTGTCTTCTTCCCCCAGTGTGCCTTCCTGGTGTGGTGCATGGCCCCAACTCCTTCTAACGGATCGGTCACCATTTATAACCGCATCGTCCGACCATTTTTCCTCAAGAACGAAGGCAGGATTGACGACGCGTTGAAGAAAGTCCAGGACAAGGCGTCAGAAGCTGCGGACAAGATCAAAGATGAGGGTGAGTGAACCAACACGTCTACGTGGTGTTTACTGTCAACAAAGCCGCACCCAGACTGGGATTGTAAGTAAAGGGGAACAAAAACCGATGACTATATATCAGCCAATATTCCAAAATGAACAAATCCTTCCAATTTTGTCATTTGTCACAAAATTTAAGGAGTCGGGACTAAAACATTGTCTGACAAATACAAAGAGTTGAATTAAACATGCCTTTTATATCAACAATATTTGAAGTTTAAACCACACGCAGACGCTACTCTCCTTTTCGGTCCATCTTACGTAAGAATTAGTCGAGTATGGCTCCACTAGATGGAGACAAAATTAGGTGGGGCGGCGGGGCCGTAATGTGTTTTAAGTGCACTTAACAGTGGACCTCCATGAAACGTCATGCTTGCTTCTGGCCGAGCTCAACAAGACGCCACGGGAAGCCGAGGCATCTCGTGAAGTGGAAGGGAATGGGGGCACGGGTGCTCTGTCACGCCGTCGTTCTCTCCTTCTCACCGTCGCGTTGTTTCGCTTCGCCTCGTTCTTCTTATTCTTCTTGTATTAGAGACGGGCTATTCTTTTAAAATACTTTTTTTTATTAAGAAGCCTCTTTGTTTTCTGATACGCTCCTATTATGCACTTCCTCCAAATACTGTTCTTATTCGCTAATTACTTTGAGTCGCTTAGACTTTTTCATTTAGAGTTTAGATAATGTTAAAGAAACTCAACATTTCCTGCACATACATACATACATACATACATAAAAAGCCTTCCTGTTGCAAACAGCGTTTCCTTCCCTTTTCTGGTGGACTTTGTAATGTGAAACATCTGCAGGAAAGGTTGAGTTTCACTGGCAGTAGCTTAGAATTGAACAAAAATGCCTCAAAGTAGAAGTGCCAGGCGGAAATGTGATTGTATCTTTGTCTGGCTTTCTTGTGATGGTTGTCTTTATTTATGTACTTATTATTATTATTATTATTATTATTTATTTATTTAATTTAATTTAATGTTATTTAATTTAATTTTGATTTATTTAGTTTTATTTTATTTTTTTATTTTATGCTTGTTTTTCTGTATGTGGGGTTGGTATGTTTGTGAGTCTGTCTGTAGATGTTACTATATTTGTTTGTGATGAAAAAAAAAGATAATAATAATGATAATAATATTAAAAAGAATCTAGAAAACAAACAAGACATCTGACATTTGTGTCTAATTTGTCCACAGCCAAGAGAGCCACAGCGAACATCATGTTTGAGGAGAAGAAGAGCTCCTAAGAAGCGTGCTTCGTGTCCACAGCATCTCAGCAAGAGCGGACTCTGTTACAGAAGAAATGTTGCCTTGAAAATGTTTGTTTTTAACAGATCCTGTTCAGTAATCTAAATCTTTATTCAACGTGTATTAAATGTCGCACCAATGTCACATGTATCAATTGAAGCCATGTCCCAGGTCAGTTTTCCCTATTTAACTTTGCCTTCTGGAGGGCTGTAAGAGAACCACACTGGCCCTGATGTGCTTTATGTACCAAATAAAAAACAAACATGCTGAAGTGGTTTTCTCATTATTTCAGTCTCTTGTGTGTGCTTAAACTGAGAACTTAAAAAAGCAGAAATATGTGCAGAGTTGCTGAGAATAATAGTGTGTTAGAAATATTTTCTACAGGTAGATAGACTCTTTCATTCACAGAACTTCTAGTCCACCTAACCACGACATCCAGCTTGAAAACAACAACAACAACATCCTCAATCTGCAGAATCCCGGCCTCCTCCATCTCCCTTGCCGTCAAATACGGCTCACTGTCGCCCTCCAATTCCTCCACCGGCCAAACCTCTTGGCGCTGGGACGGTTGCATTTTCCTCCATCGGACCAGGGTCGATTTTGATGTGAATGGCACGGACCAGGGTCGCTAACAAACCTATTTGGATAGCATTCATTTTGTCTAAACACAAGGTCGTTGACCTTTGGGTGGTCTTCTTCACACAGGGTGCTTCCAGTTTGATGATTGCTACACTCTCATCATATGATTGGACATTTGAGATGTCATTTTGATCACTTGCAGTCACAGCTTTTGTTAACCATGTAAACCATCATTTTATTGACTTTTATTGCCCTATTTATTACACTGGAACTTAGGTGTGTCCCACATTACGGCAACTCATCCTAACTATAATAAATATAATAACCATAAATCTAACGATGTGAGCACCAACACTGATTAACGATAATGTTCTGTAAACAACAGGGGTATTGATGGCATGTTTCTGCTGTGTGTTGCTCAGAGAAAGACATTAAGATAAGGATATAAATAATAACAGTAAGAAAACAGTTGAAAAGTGGCCGCCGCACAGCTCCGGCAAGGAGAGAGAGGGATGATGTTTACTTTAATAAACAGGCTACACTTTATTGCTGTTCAAAGACCATTTTACTAATCCCCCCTCTCCTGTGTGGAATGAATACACCTTTGTGTTTAGATGGATTTTGATTTATTTAATATATTTTATACCTCTATTATTCTATGTTATCTTATTTTCTATTGTCTTGGATATTTAATGATATTGTTATTATTATTTTAATATTTAAAATAATGTTTTTACTTGTATTTAAATGTCCTTTTATAATGTAAAGCACTCTGAATTGCCTTGTTGCTGAAATGTGCTATATAAACATACTTGCCTTGCCTCTGTTTAATTTAACATCAGTTGGCGTCCATACATGTTGCATTACCACCATCTACTGGGGAGTGCTGGTTCTTCCCTACACTTGTTCTAAAAACAGTTTCAAGAGGATCCACAGGAATCTGTTGAGATTCACAAATACATTTTCCATTTTAAAACGCTAAATTGGTGTTTTGCAAATGATTATACAGTTAGAGAATATTATTAACTGTTAGTTTGATATACAAGTTGTACATTAGAGGCACAGATACAGATATAAATCACTCTGCATTTATTTGTGCATTGTGTTTACTTCGAATGATTAACTAAAGATAATGTAGAAAATAAAGATTTTAAATTTCTGTCGGTCTGCATTTATTTTGGGATGACTTAGGTTGTATTTCGGGACGAAAGGAATGGGAGGATGCTGAAAAACGTTAGTTTAGAGTCCTGGTTTTGACACCATAAACAAGCACATGCACTTTAACATGTCACTTTAAGGGCCTGAGCCATCTGGTTGCACTATTGTATTTATTGTATGGTTACTGTATTGTCATTGTGGTGGTGTGTGGCAGTGTGTTTTTGTTGTGGGTGCTATGTGATTGTATGTTTTGTTGTTCAGCACACCGAAAAACAAATTCCTAACCTACTGCAACTGATATTTGGCAATAAATTATTGAATCTTGTAAAAATATAGAACCATTTTTTATTTTTATTATTATTATTATTTTAATTATTATTATTATTATTTTATTTATTTATGATTAATTATTTATTGTTATTATTATTATTATTAATAATAAAATATTAATATGTTATTATTTTATTTGTTTATGATTAATTATGTATTGTTATTATTATTATTAATATTTTTATCTATGAATATTTTATTTGTATATTTGTGTGTATTTATTTATTTATTTTTGTACACTTGTTTTTTGTTAGTTGAGTGCCTTCTGGGTATTGTCCTGGGTGTGGGTTGAGGGGTGGGTTGGATATCTATCAGTCCAAACATGTTTGTGCAGTGGATTGTCAGAGTTGTTTTAACAATATTCAGAAATAATCTCTGTTTAAAAATAAATATGGATCCATTCACAGTAACAGCTCAGTCAGAGAAGAAGAGAAGAACAGAGGCATCATTCTGTGTAATTTACTTTGTGAGTTTTAATATAGTGTTTACAGCAGAGAGACAGCAGACCTCCCTGTTAACTGTCAGAACAACCACTCTGTTATCTGACTTTCAAAAAAAAAAAGAGGAGGAGAGCTCTTCAGCAGCCTACCCACTCATCTCTGGAGCATCTGTCACATGATTCAACTTCCAGAAAAACACATTTTACAAGTTGCCTGAAGAAATCAGTCATACAGGAAGTGTAGTGAGTTTTCCCTTCAAAATAAAACGCTCATCTTACACAACTTCTATTACAGGCTCAAAACAGAGTTGCATTTCTGTCTGTCCTGGAAAAGAGGAGATGGAGATTTTTTTTAGTTATAGCAAAGCCTTGTGAGCAGGGGTGGAGCGCTCGCGGAAATTGAGCCAATTGCAACGCAAAATGTGTTATACCCTGTACCCCAAGACCCATGTCTGCCCGTGGACACGTACCTTAAAGGCATTCACGGAAAAAAGCGTCCTGCATTCTTCACATTAAAATCAGTCTACAGGCTGATAGAGGACAGAAAGTCGCGGAAGGTCTAATTTTTTAGGTCACAACCTGTTCACACATTGGCAATAAAAAACGTTTACATGTGTAAAAACTGACATACAGTCCCTTTAAAGGTCCCATAATGTAAAAAGTGAGATTTTCATGTCTTTTATATTATAAAGCAGTTTAAGTGCTTTATAAATACTGTTAAACTATCAAAACGCTCAATATACGGAGAAACACACACAGAAATTGCCGTTAGGATTTCTGTCCATTTGTGATGTCACAAATATACAATATATATAGACCATTACACGGTTTTAAACATAAACATTCTAAATGTGTCCCAGTTTATTTCCTGTTGCAGTGTATGTGAATGACATCAGCTGACAGGAAGAAAAACATGGACCCAAGCTGTTGCCTAGCAACGCAATTCCGTTGCAATTGCGTTGCAATTCCGTCAAAATGCGCTAAAACGGAGCGTTTCAGACAGAGGGTAAATTCAGGCATATTCAAGCAGACAGTATGAGGAAAATAAAGTTTTTTTTGAACATTACAGCATGTAAACATGTTCTAGTAGAAACACAAAATACAAGTATGAACCTGAAAATGAGCACGATATGGGGCCTTTAATCCATTTTTGAGTATTCTGTTGTGTTATCTGTCGTTGTTATCATTTTATTTCTTATATGTAACTATTTTATAATTTTAATTTTTTCTTCCAGCACTGCAATTTTTTTGTTATTCAACAACTGTATCCTCATTTTTTTTTTATTTTGAAGGCAACATTTCTCCTGTTCTGGTCATATGTTGTGTAACTTGACGTCATTGGCTTACATCATGTTTACATCACTCGGTCAAACAGACCAGTGTTTATCATGGTGTATATCACCTTGTAGTGCAACAACTAGTAGAGTATGAAGTGAGCAGCTCTGCTCTGAGTGTCTCCACCTCCACCTCCACCGGGTCCTCTCTCTGCCTCTCAGCCGCAGATATGCCTCTATCTCTGGGCTGGCTCTCCGCTGTGGCCGCGGGTGTTTTCTCCGCTCATGTTCTGCAGAAACTCTGCTTCCCTTACTTCTGGAGAGACTTCTTCTTCTTGCTCAAAGTGATCCGGTACGGAGCGTATCTGGAGCTGAGCAACCTGACCTCCAGAGTGGTCACGGTTCTGGACCGGTTCGTCCAGCAAGCTCACCGCATCCCGGACAAACCTTTTGTGATCTATGACGGTGCGGTCCACACGTACCGGGACGTGGAGCGACGCAGCAACCGGCTGGCCAACGTGTTCCTGGAGAGAGTGAAGCTGAGGAGAGGAGACTGTGTGGCGCTGCTGATGAGCAACGAGCCCGACTTCCTGTGCGTGTGGTTCGGCTTGGTGAAGGTCGGCTGCTCGGTGGCTTTCCTCAACACCAACATCAAGTCCAAGTCTCTGCTGCACTGCTTCAACTGCTGTGGAGCCAAAACTCTCATTGTTGGTGCAGGTAAAGCTCTCACCTGAACTTCTTATCACTTCTTCTTTTCATTTTAATATTGCATGACACATATCATAATTTAATAAGGTAACACTTTATTTTATTTAAAATAAATAGTTAATTATATTATTATATATAATATAATATAATATATATATATATTATTATATAATTAATTAATTATAATTAATTAATACACATTTTTTTGTCATGGTAATTAGGTGATAAATAGCAAGTTACCTATGGAATTACTACCAAATTACCCCAATATTTACCTAAAAAATACTTAATTGGATATTTACTTAATTACTTAAAGTTAATTGATATGCTTTATTTCCATGTCTGCTGATAAATAGATGAAAATTGTCACGTATTGTGACTCTTGTGGTCCTCCATAGCTTAATGTAATGATTCAGGGAGTTTTTTTCAAAGAAATTTCAAATAAGTTATTTGCTAATTATCAGCTCCATACCAGCTTCTTTTCATTTTAATATTGTATGACACATAATAAATTAATAGGGTAACACTTCATTTTACAGGGTGATAATTAGCAAGTAACCTATTTTAAATTTCTTTGAAATTACTGCCAAATTACCCCAATATTTACCTCAAAAATTACTTTATTATAAACATTATTTCTAATTTTTTAAAAATTATTTATCAAGTTATTTCCGATAAATTTTGAGGTAAATATTGGGGTAATTTGGCAGTAATTCCAAAGAAATTTCAGATAGGTTACTTGCTAATTATCACCTAATTATCACCCTGTAAAATGAAGTGTTGCCCTATTAAATTATTATATGTGTCATACAATATTAAAATGAAAAGAAGCTCATATGGAGGACCTCAAGAGTCACGTCAATAGTAATAGAGCATTTAATTGATTAATAATTAATTGTAAAAAAATAGGCATTAATAAATGTGTAAATAAATAATATTTTATTTGTAAATTCTTTTCATAATTATTATGATTATTATTATAAACATTATTTAATAATTATATTTCCCAAAAGCTGGTAATTTATTTTAATATATTTCCAGGAAAATAATACAAAGTTAATTGATATGCTTTATTTCCATGTCTGCTGGTAAATAGATAATAATTAGCAAATAACCTATTTGAAATTTCTGCCAAATTACCCCAATATTAACCTCAAAATGTACCAAAACCCTCATTGTTGGTGCAGGTAAAGCTCTCACCTTCACTTTTTTTCATTTTAATATTGCATGACATATATAATAATTTAATAGGGTAACACTTCATTTTACAGGTCCTTAAATTTCATGGTAATTAGGTGATAAATAGCAAGTAACCTATGGAATTATTGCCAAATTACCCCAATATTTACCTAAAAATTACTTAATTGGATATTTACTTAATTACTTAAAGTTAATTGATATGCTTTATTCCCATGTCTGCTGATAAATAGATAATAATTAGCAAATAACTTATTTGAAATTTCTTTAAAAAACTCCCTGAATCATTTCATTAAGTTATGGAGGACCACAAGAGTCACGTATTGTGACTCTTGGGGTCTAGGTGTCCCTTGACCTCTGACCTCAAGATATGTGGATGAAAATGGGTTCTATGGGTGCCCATGAGTCTCCCCTTTACAGACATGCCCACTTTATGATAATCACATGCAGTTTTTTTCATGCAGTATAAATGTGTTATTTTTCGCCTATTCTAAAATTGTGCATTTGAATATTTCTGCATACTAGGGTTCCTAAACAGTCTTGAATTACATAAATTGGGTATCACTGTAAAGCTGAGACTCTTGTGGATCCAATGAGCTCAACTGTATTCATGTGTGATGATGTTAGTGCCCATAGTAGGTCTTGGTGTCTTAATGTGGTATGTTGGAGGGATTGTTAATCATTTTTATCAAATTCAAGGGAAAAAAAATCTGTGTAATAAATGGTATCAACCCAAACATTGCTGCAACGACTTATGAGACATAAAAGAGCATGTGGATGGAAATCATATACTTCTATCATAATATTCTAAACCCTTATACACTTTTGCAATTCATTTTAAATAATTAATTAATTAATTCAGGTTCCCAGCTTTCAGATGATGTTCACCACTTCTATGTGACATCTACTGTTGACCTGCTATCTCCCCCTAAAGACCCCTAAAAAAGACAAAAACAGTTTTTTTGTGGATCCCAGAGGGTTAAATAACATGTAGTTTAAAGATACAGTACACTCCTTGATTCTGTTATAATTCCCTATAGTGAACCCCGATCTCCAAATATCTGCTCGGGTCACTTGAGTTGTTTTCAAACTCAGCTGTGAACTGTGTGGAGTTCCTGTGAGAGACTTTAACGACGGCTGAACATTTCCAAACTTGCTAATATCCAAAACAAGCGCTGGGAGCACCACCCTGCTGTTTGTAATACTAATTTCTAATATTTCTTGTTTATTTTAATGACTCAACAATATGAATATTGAATCATATTCAGCATACACCCATGTTTCACTGGAAGAATCCTGTTTCTGCAGTTAATAGGATTCACCACGCTGCAGCCATGTGACAGGATGACGGATGATTGCCCAACCAAACAAGCATGATATTGGTCAGGGACGCTGTCCTCACTGCAACCCCGGTGAGACAGGAGACGGATTCATGGAATAGCTGGAACAGTCCGACTCTGATAAGAGTACATGTGGGGTCATACACAAGCACCGTTCCCATAAGGGTCAACCAAATACTGTACTTACTAGCAAAGCCATTCTTCTGTTTATGACAGAATCACTCTTTTACAGTATAGCTCTGACTGGCGTGCTGTCCAGAAATCTTTTTTAGAGCAATACCAGGAGGTACGCTCTCCGAACGGCCACGCCACGAACGGCCACTGCACTAGAAAAAATTCAAAGTATTCTTTTCATGAATTATAGCTTTGCTGTCTCCGTCTCCCAGATTTAGTGGAATGTCTGGACGGCATCCTACCCAGCCTGCTGGAGGACAACATCCAGGTGTGGGCTATGAAGAGCCAAAGCGAGCACACGCAGGTGCACACTCTGCTGGATAAGATCGATGCTGCCTCCGACCAACCCGTACCAGCAGCGTTACGGGCCGCCAAGTCCCTCAGATCCGCCACTCTTTACATCTTCACATCTGGAACAACTGGTGAGTCTGAGGGTTTTCTCTACAGCTCAGCGAGGAGTGACTATGTAAACATCAATAAAACAGAAATATTACACATAAATTATTACATCAGCAAACATTCAAGGCAAACAGGCTTCTGCAGATCAGGTAGGTAGAACATTTTCCCTTAATTGTCAGTGTAAGTTTTTCCAAGAGCAAGAGAGTGTAATAGACCCTCGAGCCACATCTGTAGGCTTGGTCTGTTAACTGATTTCCAAAGCTTGGCTATGGTATGCTTTGCTTGTAGTAAACAAAAGACAGTCATTTTCTTATCTGTATTGCTCAGTTTACAGAAAAAAATTCCAAGGATACATAGTTTTTAGGACATACAGTCAACCTCATGCCTGTAACATATGAAAGAATATCCAAAACCTCTATCCAGAAAGCTTGGATAATTGGGCAGTCCCATAGGCAATGAAATAGTGTGCCCTTTGTTCCACATTCACTACACAAACCGGGGATGCAGGGATTCAATTTATTTAACAGGATTGGTGTTATATACATCGTCTCATTATCCATTTATATTGGAAGAGTTTAAAACGGGTATTTATGGATTGTGTTTGAGCATTTAGGCAGACCTCTCGCCAGTCCTCGACTGTAATCTCGTCGTTTAGGTCCTCACACCGCATGCAAAAACGTCATCCTCAAATATGTCATGTATATGGTGCTTGTAGTGCATAATGTGTAAAGTTACTGTGTCTGATTACCACAGTGTTCTTGTGATATAGGGATAAATATTACCTTTAGACAGCCGTTAGTTATAATAAGAAATAGCCAATAGTTCTAATCACATAGGCTCCGCCCTCTACTGGACTCTATGGGTAATACTCTCCTCCAATCACAAGCACGCATTCGCCCATCCACCTAACTAACTGTTTTATAGCCACCTGTGTTTGCTGTGGTTGTGTTGGTAACGGGTCCCCAGAGGACTCCTCAAGCATCTCCTGGGGACACTTTGACGTGTCCCTTGTGTAAACCCTCCAGTGTTTGGGGGCTCTTTGCTGCCTCATTGTGTTTGGCTTAAAGCCAAGAACATGAACACAGCGGTCACTCTGCTTGTAAAAGGAAAATACGATGATTATTTTTAGTATTGATTAACCTATTAATTTTTTTTTCCACTAATCGTTTAGTATATGAAATGTAAAAAATAAATAACCTGCTCACCAGGTGTTGGTCTGGTCAACCTGCCTTTTCTACCAATGAAGACTAGGATAGACTTTGTGACCAAATAGCAACATCCGGGCTACCCAGGACCTCGCACAGAGGGTGAGTGAAAGGTAACCCAGAGAGAGAGCGAGAGCGTTCATGGCTCTTCTCTGGTGCAGCCACAAAACTACTATAATATTAGTAGAAAAACAATTGAATGCAGCATTGCGTGATTTTGTTCCACTGTCATGGAGGTTACACATGGCTACATCCTCCCTCCCCATGCTCACATTCAACAGGGCAGAAAGTATGAAATGTTTATTTTGTGATATCATGTAATCATGTATTTTTCATGTTCGCAGGGCTCCCTAAGGCTGCAGTGATCACTCACCTCCAGAGCTTGAAGGCAGCAGCAGGATTTTGGGCGTTTGGAGCAACTGAAGATGACGTGATGTACATCCCTCTGCCGCTCTACCACAGCGCAGCTTCCTTGATCGGTATTGGAGGAACCATAGAGCTGGGTAGGCCTTAAGAATATGACTAAATTAGATAGATAGATTAGATAGATAGCAAATTACATAGCAGCAAAGCTCATGAATTATACAATTAGGGCTTATCAAGCAATGTCAAGAACGGCTTCCACACCTTTAAAAAGTTGATTTGTGAGTTACAGTACATTTGCTAAAGCGAATCTGTTCCATCTTAGCGATGGAAAGCATTTGAGGACCATGTCGGATACAGAGAAGTAATTATTTTGGCAAACTGGTATTCAGGACTGCAGACAGTGTCCAGTGAGCACAATGTCCAGTGAGCACAGTGTAACTGCCAAACAATCTGAACCCTTTGAGGACCCGCTGTGTTTCACTTCAACTAGCCGCTTAATTGGAGGCTTTAGAGGAGGAAGTGGACACTAGGGACTATTATGGAGACTATTATTGTTTTTAGGTCAGCGCTGCTGTGTTTCCCCTGTCCACTGTGTGAACCCTCATATTTGGGTTTAGATAGTCAAGTCAAGTCAATCTATATGACAAAAATTAATACATATAATGTGAACATATATGAGAAGGTGGATCCAGGAGGATGTCAAGCAGCTTCCCGGCGTTGCCAAACAGATAGAGCCAGAGCACCACGACCTCCTCCCCACGCCAAATAGATAGAGCCAGAGCAACACGACCTCCTCCCCACGCCAAAACAGATAGAGCCAGAGCAACACGACCTCCTCCCCACACCAAATAGATAGAACCAGAGCAACACAACCTCCTCTCCACGCCAAAACAGATAGAGCCAGAGTCACACAGCCTCCTCTCCACGCCAAATAGATAGAGCCAGAGTACCACGACTTTCTCTCCACGCTAAATAGATAGAGCCAGAGCAACACAGCCTCCTCTCCACGCCAGAACAGATAGAGCCAGAGCAACACAACCTCCTCTCCACGCCAAATAGATAGAGCCAGAGCAATACGACCTCCTCTCCACGCCAAATAGATAGAGCCATAGCAACACAACCTCCTCCTAACATTGCAGTACGGTGGAAACTGCTTGTTTCAGCAGTTGTTTCAGAATTAATACATGTAATGTAAACATATGTGAGAAGGTGGATCCGGGAGGATGTCAAGCAGCTTCCTGCAACACGACCTCCTCTCCACACCAAATAGATAGAGCCAGAGCAATACGACCTCATCCCCACGCCAAATAGATAGAGCCAGAGCAACACGACCTCCTCTCCACGCCTCCCAACATTGCAGTATGGTAGAAACAGCTTGTTTGATTCAGAATGAGCTATCCCATTGATGAATCCTTGGCTTCTGGATTCGATCCAACTGCTACCAAAGTTGACAGTTCAACGTCCTGCCCTGGTAGAGAGATAAACATCCAGACAGGTTGTGCTAATAAACCTTGGTGAGGCTGGTGTCCTGACCGTTTTTAGATGTTGAAATGTATGAAGACACACGAGGTTAGCTGTTCTGTCGTCAGACCAGAGCTACACCTTCACGCCAACTCAAACTCAATTTGGCGAACTCAGTGATGAACCTCATATTATCATTGGCCTAACTATGACTGGGCAATGGAACTGTGACTTTTACAGTGTTGCCTCTCTAAAGAGCTGGCATGTTTGGTACCAATGGCCAAGACCTTTATACCCGGGACTTGTCTAAAGATACATGTACTGTAGTATACAAAATACAAGTTAGTTAACAAGCTAGCTAACAAATATTTATATATATTTCAGCCTCCAAATGCAAGACTCTGTTTTTTCTCACCGGGTATGTGCGTTAGGTTACGTCCCTAAAAAACCTGTAGCTATGCAAGTCTACACTATAGCTTTGATGATGATAGAGCACAGGTCACAGTGTTATGTTGTAATGTTGGAGACGAAGGATGCCCTCATAAGGCTGAGATGAGCTTGTAGGACTGAAAGCAAACAAAAATACCATCAAGCTGTCGTTGACCCTTTACCACAAGATAACATTGGCGGACATTACGTCATTTATTTGTAATAGATTAGTTTAGTGGACCAAAGAGAACACTTAATGTACACTTTGTTCCTCAGTTCTGAAAAGACGTCAGTAAGGCACCGTGTGTTCTGTTTGACGTACGTCTGTTTGTGCTACGAGCACAAAGACTAATGTTTCTACTCTGTTTGTGGAGTTCATCCATTCAGGAAGGTCAATGAATGGGTTGTATCTCAGGCGTCATTATGTTGGGTTCCAGTTCTTTGGACTGAAACCATTTGGCTTGGTGTGTTATTTTCCACATTTTTGCGTGTGTAACACTATAAAGGAACACTTCATTTTACAGGTCTGCAAATTTCATGGTAATTAGGTGATAATTAGTAAGTATATGTTTGAAATTTCTTTGGAATTACTGACAAATTACCCCAAAATCTTTATTATAAACATGATTTAATAATTATATGCTAAACTGGCATATCAAATGGAAATATATTAAATAATTACCAGCTATTTCTTACTGGTTATTGGGGAAATAACAGAATTTTAATTATTAAATAATGTTTATAATAGATATAAAATAATAATAATAAAAGCCCAGAGTCAAGTCCAAAGTCAAGACAGCTAAACAAAGTAATTTTTGATAAATTTTGAGGTAAATATTGGGGTAATTCCAAAGAAATTTCAAATAGGTTACATGCTTATTATCACCTAATTACCATGAAATTTGTGAACCTGTAAAATGAAGCGTTACCGAGATTTGAAACAGTGCATGGACTTGCATAGTAACCCCATGCTCTACAGCACCACTTGTTCAAGATACCTCTGTCATCAAAATATTTTAAATGTACTTTAATTGTATATGGAAATTCAATGTGTATAAAGTTGTTTTAAGGTTCATATTTACATTCTTAAACATATGAAGTAGATATACCTTACATTGATATAGGAGAATATGTATAATTGTGTCCTTTTAAAAGGGAATTTAATGACATTGTTGTCCGTTTCTATCACAGGTGCGACCTGCGTCTTGAAAAAGAAGTTCTCAGCCTCCCAGTTCTGGAACGACTGTAGAAAATACAACGTTACCGTTTTCCAGTATATAGGTGAACTCTGCCGGTATCTCTGCAACCAGCCTAAGGTAACCTCCTGTTTGGCATTCAGCTCTGAGTGTTAAAGGTCTTGTGTGTGTAGTATTTGGCAGCATCTAGCAGTGAGCTGTCAGATTGTGTGCCAAGCGTGTAGGAGAGCTATAGTGGCTTAGGCGAATGGCCCTATTTAGAGCCAGTGTTTTGGTTTGTCTATTCAGTGTGGGATGACTAGGCAGGCACGTCCCTATTGGCCGGCTATGTTTATGCAAATCTCAATGTGCGAATGCGTACGTGTGATATTATGGTAGTATTACCCATAGAGTCCCGTAGATGGCTCTGCCTGTGCACATAGAACTAGGGTTACGATATCGTAACCTTTGTTCTGGGCTACTGTAGAAGAGGACCCGCTCAGTATGTATCATTCTAGGGTAACGAAAACACAACTATTCTTATTTTCAGGTGATTATACACTAAAGAAAACATTGTAAATCCCTTTGTTTTCAGAATATTTATTTCTGTGTGATTGTTGAATGTGAATTTGAAGTTTAGAAGGAAGTGCTTTGTCTTGATTCTGATGGACTGACACTCAAACCATCGATCTTTAAAGTACTTTAAAGCTTTCTCCTATCCTATACTTTCTATTCTATACTTGCTGTTAATATCTCAACATGACTTGCCATCATGTTATTCACATTTACCTTGTTATCCACACACCAGGCTACAAAACAGGTCCAGATAGTCAACATACGTTGCCACTTCATGGATGGCGGAGCGAGTAAATTAGAGTAGAGCAACGGGAAGAAAGCATCAATGCTTCATACAGTAGGCAGAGTCCTTCATAATCACTGCTACTTGTGAATCATTCAAGCAAAGTTGTGCTCAACTGTGGCAGAAAGACAAGCGGGGCCTTTGTTTTATGATGTTTGTGTCCTCCCATGGTGAACGCGTAGACATGCACGCAAACACACAGTGCGAGGGGAAGAGCTCATCCCTTCTTGAGGCCGGACTCAAAGTCCTCTTTGTCCACTTTCCCTCTCTGTTATTTGGCTTTGTGGGCGGAAGGCTGGCCTCGACACTGTCACACCACTCACTACTGATTGGCAAATTAAAGACGCGAACACGTACGGCGCATAAGCACCTTTTTCATGAGGTCAATGTGTGCACACAAGCGTGAGTACCAATTACCGCTTGTGTGCTGTCATTATGCACAGTGACCGACCAAATGAGCAAACATGACAAATACCAGAGCACTCATCACAGAGGACACAAACACACCTGGCAAGCAGTTTGTCTAAAGGTGTTTTTATTTGATCTGGAGTGCAGGACTGTTGATTGTACAGTTGTACCCGTAGAGGGCTCCGCCTGTGCTTATAGAACTAGGGTTACAATATCGTAACCTTCGTTCTTCTTCTTCTATTATAATTCTGACAGAGTAGTTGCTCAAAGTGTGTCGGCCGCCCCCGGTGGTCGAGACACGTAGGGCTGCATTACCAACCGAGGTTAATCAGACCCCAGAACCCCAAAGGCCCAATGCTGATTGTATTTCAGTTGGTTTGTGGTCACTTAATTGCAAATTTGTTATGTAATGTGCAACCAAAATACCATGAACAAGATGCCTATAGGGGCTCTAGGGCACTCTAGTCTACATTTTCTAAACAAACTGCAAGTAAATGCATCGATATGCACCACATAATAGTGCTCTCAGCAGTTAGAAATAAGACACCTGGAATAATAAGTGATAACTTGTTGGAGCAAGCTATGATGGCTGTGTTTTCTTGTGCTTCTGTGAGTAAGTGAGTTCACACTAATTTGTATTCATGGTATTTCTTCGTTTTTGTCGAGAGCTGCAGTTTGAAAGCTCGTTGCATAACTGACTTTTGTCTATGTATTCCATCGTGTCAGCTCAATGACAACATGTGTTTACTTGAGAAATTATCAGCTGTCTATTTTGCTAACATCATCGCGTCCTTCTTCCTCCGTCAGAGAGAGGAGGATAAAGTTCACAAGGTGCGGATGGGAGTTGGGAACGGGCTGCGGCAGGACGTCTGGAGGGAGTTTCAGAATCGCTTTGGAGACGTTAAGATGCGCGAAGTGTACGGCTCCACGGAGGGAAACCTGTGTTTCATGAACCACATCGGCAAGATTGGAACTGTGGGACGCTCCAACTTCTTCTACAGGGTGAGTACTCAGTAAGCTTTAAGGTGTGAGGTCTGCGAGATGAGAAGAGGGGATGAATTCCACAAACCTTATTGTCAATATACCTAGGGAAGCCATCCATCCTCTGAATACCCGAGGTCTCTAGTTTGTGGCTGTAAAGTTTCAAAAAATGGTCTCACTACAATGAAATGGCTCTTATGGGGACTAACATCATCACACATGAATACAGTTGGGCTCATTGGATCCACAAGAGTCTCAGCTTTACAGTCATACCCAATTTATGTAATTCAAGACTGTTTAGGGACCCCAGTATGCAGAAACAAACAATTATTAACACATTTATACTGCATTCAAAAAACTTAGGTTGAGGTCAGAGTTCAAGGGACGCCTTTGAAAATGGCCATGCCAGTTTTTCCTCGCCAAAATTTAGCCCAACTCTGGAGCGTTATTTAACCTCCTTCCCAATATAGCTCTAAAACTGAACCTGCTACAGTCTCAGACAGACAGTAAAGTCAGTCAGGATTGCGGAGTCTCAGAGGGTTAAAGCTATTATATGCGTCACTGACCTTAAAGTGTAGAATGATGATAAATAATA
>CAKAOH010002405.1:17862-81915 GCA_916701665.1 Sebastiscus tertius | reverse complement strand
CACACACACACACAGCCTATACCTCCAGACATACAGTATGTGTATATACACATTCTTTGGTTAGCATGAATCCTGAAGGGCAGGTCGAAGTTGTCAGCTGAGGACATTGTCCTGTTACTAAGTCATCCATTTCTTGGAAACTCGGCAGCGAAACGGTCGCAGATAGGAACTTGCTCCCTTTTCATGTTTCCCTCAGATACACTTGCTTCCTGGGCTGTGACCACCAGAGCACAATGGGACTGCCTGAGGCCACGGTCCTACTGTGCCATTACCTGACACGGCCCATGCTTCCATCCACACGGGGCACACATGCCACAGGGAGATGGCCACCTCTTTCCTCATTAGCTATGAAATAATGGCTGTGGTCCGCAGAGTCTTGCCCTCCATCCCCCCCCGCCACCCCTGTGTAACACACGTTCCCCTTTACCAATACCTTCCTCGTCCCCTGTCACCATACATGTACTGACTACAAAATACAAAAAAACAAGACAGAAAGTCAGACAATCCTAAATTGTTGATTCGGTATGAAAGTTGGCCCTGTTATGGGGATCTGTTTGAAACGTTTCCATATGTGCGTGACTCAAGATGTTTGACGAGAAGACAGTCAAAAGTTTAATTGTCTGAGCACTTTGATTTCAACTTGCTGCATCCGATTGCATTCAGTTCACATACTTTTACAGATCGACTCCGTTTAATGAATCCCAACTGGGTCTTGAATGGCACTCCTCCAAGAACAACTGCTTTAATCCTTCCATTCGGGCAGGAGCATGCCGTTCAAACATCTGTCATGCAGTTCAAATGTGACTCAAGCATTTCAAATGACAAACACACTATAAAATGACTCCACTCAACAGCTTGAAGTGTTTGAATCATGGGAACATTTAGAGGCTTAATAGCCGCAGACAAAATTAACCAAATCTATTTATATGAACACAACATGATCAAGCCCATTATAGCCGTATCTAGAATCAGCATATATGAAACTAATGAACAAGTGGATATCTAAATGGCTACCAATTCCATTTTCCTTATTACGTACAGGATCGGGTACAATGTCTTTCATCGTCGTAGTTTACAGCACAGTTGGATGTGTTCAAGACAGGATGCCCCCGGAAATACCGCGCACAATGGGTGGCATTTAACTCAATGGGAAGCTGATGCCATAGAAGCCAACTGTTGAATGACAGGCCATTAGTAAAACACCTGTTCTACTTTCTGAGCAAAATGTCAAGACTTGAGATCAGCTGATGAACACGAAAGTTAAGATGCAATTCAAATAGGGCTCGCCGCCAAGGCCTATTTTTATGGTGAGGCAAATATTTCTATAATGTAAGTGGATCCGAGAGACAATCCACAGAGCTACGGAAAGAAAACAATTACTAAGTTCCTTAGGAAAGTCACAAGTGGCCCCTTTGCAGAACTTGTTTTTTTCCTCATCCTTTCTTAGCATGAAGGAGAAAAAAGGCCACAATTAGTCAGCATTAGTCATAAATGAATAATTGATTCAGATTTGAAATTCAGATCAGGCCGCCAGCATATTCCCGCATGGAGGCCTTGGCACAACAAAAAGCCTGTCAGGGCAAAGATGTATGTTCAAGTAATACTACAGGAAGCCCCAACACAACCCCAGTGGAGAGCGATAGTACCACTCCATGTCAGCACAGCAGCCAAGCCCCTGTACGTCTTGGCAGGCTGCGTTCGCTTTCAATAATCAAAGACAAATGCTTTTTAAAGAACTGAGATCCAGAGGCGTCCCTCTAACGGAGCTCGATGTAGAGCAGACATTTATCTTCGTACTTGCTCATTCAGTCAGGATTAGCCTTTGTAAACCAATGGGAGCAGCCTCTATAAAAAGGTGCTGCAGAAAGCCCTGCTCCTCATACACTTTCTTTCCACTGACAGTGAAGGATCGAACTATCAGAAGACTGCAAAAAACTCAGTTTCCAAAAATATAAATAAAACATCTAAAAGGAATTCCCATGGAAATGTACTCATACATCAAAAGCAAATACGCTTTGAAGGAAATGCTGTTTCTTTTTATCAACATAATAGTAAAATGTTGTTGCCATGCCATGTCAAAAAATGTTGACTGCGAGTGCAAAACATTTACTGGCAATATATTTATTGGTTTACAGATTATGAAACTCTTTCATGGTTATGGTACATTTACAGCACTTGGTTAAGGTGATCGTGGTCTTGGGTTAATATGGACAAGACCACAATCTCTACCCCCAACCAGAACAAAAGTGATTTTGCTGCCAGGGAACATAAGCCAGGCAGCAATTATGTTTCCCCTCAAAATGTAATTGGCAAAACTCATTAGAAGTATATAAACTTAATTTCTTGCATAAACGGATAAAGGATGGAACTTTCAGAAAACTGAAAAACACATCAAACATATACAAGTATGTCCATATATGTACTTCTATAACACCAATAATTCCCATGTATACATACCCATATACCCCTACATTGTTTTTTTTGTTAATTACTCAATTTATCCTGATTTTAGTGCTACATAAATAAGCTTAAAAAAGGAAAAAACATGAACATAGCGGTTGTGGCGGTTGATTGCCATCCCCTGCTGTTAGCATGTCAATGGCACGGTATTGCAATATTGTGGTTATTAAGACAGCCCTAGCCCATACATTACTGTAAGTGCCAGTACCTTTGTAAACTATAAGTATATAATGCTAGTGCTCAAATGAAAACAAGCCAGGAGTGTGGGGGCTGGGTCATTTACATCTATACTGCATGTAGAATCCATATAATGCAACGATAAAAAAAAAAAAAAGGTTACAGTATAATTTTCTATAGACTGTATCTTAGGTCCTGTGTTATTTGAAGACTCAGAACTCCATTTGAGGTCCAGATTCTTTGGGATTATCATTCGATAGAATCTAATTTGATCAAGATCCCATTTCTATTTCTGACTCTTTTTAACTGGGTGGATTTGTTTATGTAAAGTTAAAACTTTCTTTCGAAAAAATGACTGCACATTCAATTTAAAAACTGAAACTTCCCTATAATTACCCATTACTTTGAAAATGGCTAAGAGGGCTGCTCACTAATCTGTTCATGACTGTGTGTTGCTGGTTTAAAAAAAAAAAAAGAAAAAAGAAAAAGGTAACACTTAACAATCAGTCACTCAAAAATATGAGTAGTTACTGGGGAACGAATGCAGAACTAACTACTAGTGAACCATTAGTTAATGAGTAACTCCCAATGAAGGAAGTAGTCAATGATTAGTTAATGATTATGTAATTAAAAAACGAATGAAGATCTAAATGCTAGTGAACCATTAGTTAATGAGTAACTCTTATTTGTTTTTTAATTAAGTAATCATTAACTAATCATTGACTTATCATTATCTACTCTGTAAAATTTCATTGGGATTTACTCATTAACTAATGGTTCACTAGCAGTTAGTTCCCAATTCGTTCATCATTCCTACTCCAGTATCTATTCACATGTTTGTGTGCCTTATTCTCAAATGTGACCAAAAAAAGCTTCTGAAAGGACACTTTTAACGGCAGTGGTACGACAGAGTAATATTTCTGGTTTTCAAATTGCTGTGCGTCCTCTATAGTTGCTGGCGGCAATTTTGCCTGCAAAAGATGCCTTCTATTCAAGGACCAAATGTTCCCTGTGTTGCAAGATGACCTCTCGACAGACGAGCAATCACAGTCGTCAGCATTCGTAAGCCCGGTGCTCGGCTGAGCTTGCAGACAGAACCAACAAGTTTTCACTCAGTTTGATAAGACCGTAATACTGGAGGACATAACCTTGCCAGGTTACGGCTGTACACTATCATTGATCCTCCACAACAGCAAATAAGGAAAATGGAGACAACGGGATAGAAATGGCACATTCTCCATCTCTTGTGTCCTTTTAATGGAGAGATGGTACTTTTCCCCTCTTTGCTGTCCTCAGCGCTATGCTTCTCTCCTACTTTTACAATTTAATAACTACCACTATTCCTTATCGAAAAGGATTTTTTTTTTTAGGGGTTGCTTGTCAGATAAAGGCCAGGGTTGTCACCAAACTTCTCTCGCTGCTGCGAGACAAAGTCTGTTTACTTTTTCAGTCATCTCTCTGCTCTGTCAGGGAAAGGAAATGCAAACGCTCTGTACAGAAACCCCCTGGGTATTTTCTTTGCTCATCTCTGTACCCCCATTTACTCTCTTCTTCACTTTCATCTGCTTTGGGTAGTTAAGTGCTCATTGATATTCCGTTGGTCAACATGAGGACCAATAGACCTTTCTCCCATCAGGATTCGGGAGTGGCCACTTGCAGATTGCTCCTGACACTGGTTGATGATAATTTAACAAAGCATGGCACTGATGAAAAGGCTTATGAGACGGGATGAGTTTCCCCCGCCTCCTCAGACATCATGTCCAATGCTAATTGCTTTTGACATCTTGGTTGTTTATTGTGCAAGTGTCACGGCAGCTCGGTATCATTTCAAACCCCCTTTATCTCCCGCTTTGCTGTGAGATTGATATTGGTCATGACGTAGCTTTAGAATAAACATGAAAACAATCCGTGTTAACAAGAAAACTTAGTGAGGACCATCTAGCGTGGGCTGGCGGAAATTAAAGGGACACTACCTCGATTTTACACACAGAGCAAGCCCTTCTCCCATTGGTCACTACAGCCTCAGGCAATAAAAGGCTATTTTCCCATTGGTCAGTTATGACACCACGCCAACTGTCAGTCACTCAGCAGCGGCCAATAATGTTACAGTACAGTACAGTACAGTACCTGTGGAACTTTCCGGAATAACGAAAAGAAAAAAATCAAAAAGAGAAGAATGATGATGAAGAGGGAGATCAGCCAATTAGATGACCTCGATGATGTCATCAGCGTCATCTCATCTTGGAATTGGTGAGTACACATTAGCAGAATACCTGAGTTACAAACTGAGGGCATGGAGTTAAAAAGATGCAAGTATTTGCAAGGCACAAAGGATCCTGAAAATGTACGATTGAGTTGCATTATGGGAGATGTATGATCCAGTGTTTTGGGGGTTTGGCCTATACTTGAGAGTCAAAGTCGGCATATATCGGCCTCTGCTGCTTCGATTTTGGCAATTCTTTTAAATATCTGTCTCTTGTAAGTCTGCCAAGTTTACGGGCGATCAATACTAAATCCCTGTAAAAAAAACAACGATCAGTTGATTGTGCACTGTTACAGCAGCAACCAGGTCTCACAGGAAGGCGTATAAATAGCACAACATTTCACGTACATTCCGCGTATCATGAGGACGCATTTTAGGCTTTTTGCGTCATTTGCACACCACACAACAAAACTACGATAAACTACGGTAAAACCAATTAGACATGTTTTGGAAAATTGTCATGTTTAAGCCTAAAATAAGTACGCAAACTAAGTAAAAAACGTACATAAACAACGTAACTTGACACACATCACAGACGCGACTAAAACACACGTGACAAACGTAACTTTTAAGACAAATCACCGGTCTCGAACACCAGTCTCCTGGATAAAAGTTGCATTTCTTGGACCCATTCACCCCCTCATCCACCCATTTTTAAATCTACGTCACTATGCGGATGCATTTCCACTGCAGTCACTACAGACTACATGCCGTACAAATGGCACACCAAAAGCAAGAAAGGCATACTTATTGCAAGCTAAATGCATTGCGCATTATCGTCATTTATACGCCTATTTGTGCTAACACACTGGTTATAGTGACTGGCAGCTTGCTTGACGTTTATGTACGTATCTGATTAAATTCACACTTACACAGTTCCACTAGAACAGGTTTTCCAATCTGCCTCCACATCTGTACACTCTTCTTTTCCAGCGATGCAAGGAGCCTTGCGTTGGATGTTGCTGACCTGAATCTCAGCTGCAAATCTACTTTTGAAATAGCAGCAACTAACTGTGTAAGTTAGAGAGTACACTTTGTCCCAGTTTGCAGAATGCTGCTGAAGAGCTACAGTATTTTAAAATCCGGGAAAAAAAAAAAAATACAGGTAATGTCTGGGCAATCCTCAACCTCCTCACCTCCTCTGTCAATCAATAGTCTCTTTCATCGGCAGGGGTTGAGCTATCATTAATAATAGCTGACACGCTCCTATAGTGGTAATAAACTGGGGGAATCTGGTATGTAATGGTACAGTAATGGCACCTGGGCAGGGTGTTACGCACTCGACAGCTGCTGATGGATAAACCCTAGGTAAATGGATTTGGGCTCATCCAGGGGAGAGGAGCTGCTGCTTTTGGATTGACTGTTTTTGTGAGCGGTAGTGGGTGAAAAGAGCCCGCACAATGCTGGAGAATGGAAGAGGGCACGTGGAAGTGAGCTTTTCAAATTGGACAGTGGGGCATCAGTGGGTGCCGTGGATGGACATGTAGATTTCACTTCAGCTCCGTAGCAACGAGACGAGAGTGTGTCTGAGTGGGGATGAATGTGAATGTACTGGGTGAGTGCTAACTGGGGCATGTTAAGGCAATTGTCATTCCCCCCCCTCCCCACCCTCCTTGTCGCCACAGTGAAGAATGATTTACTGGTTGAGGTGCCATTTTATCTCCTCAAAACATAGACAAATGTGGACCCAAAAAGACCCAAACTTCTTCCATCATTTCAGAGGGCTGAAGAATATAGAATTATTTGATTGATTTTAAGAGATGATGAGTTGTCACTTTGTGGGAATAGGAGGCGAGAAAAAGTTGAGCAAAATCTGAGAGGTATTTTTACTCCTCTAACTGACAAGCTTGAAATATGGTCTATTCTGGTTAACCAAAAGGAACACATACATTTCTACATTAGAAAGAATTCCCATTATTTCTCTCTGAGCCATGAAAATCAATTCTAAAATGATTGCTTTCAGTGACGATGGGGAGAGAGCAGAGAAAATAGTTGATGTGCCTTTGGCTGGTCCAATAGATAGAAATAGAGGTTGTTTTTTCCTATTCTATTTTCTCACGAGAGATGGTTGAAATTGGGAGTGTCTAACTATTTCAGTTGTTCTTTCTTCATTTTCTTGTCATCTTTCAGCGTGGCTCTTTGTTTATTTCTCAGCACAAGGACCCAAATCTTAGAGCATTACATGATTTCTCTGCAGTTCCAAATCCAGGGGCTTGTTCCGTTGGCTTAAACCCTTTTTATCGCATTATGTTGTTTTTGTAGCAAACAACAAAAACAGATTCTCTCACTTCATTGGCAATGCTCATCAGCTTGTTTTGCATTGTGCCGTCTTTCCCATTTAATGAAGCATTTAGCAGCAGATTAGAAAAAGAGCTCATCAACTGTCAATTTAACAGATTAAGTAACTTCTTAACCATGATACAAAATAAGGCATTTTAACTATCAATTGCTGTATTGGCAGCAACTTGCTTCCTATACCCCAGGTTTCTATACATCTTGCCTCGCACCCTAAATCTAATCTTCTAAGTGTATTGAAGCAAACTCAGACTTTTCAAGTCAATAAAACACAATAGACATGTGTTAGAGCCAATAACACCATTTATTTGCTAGATATTGCCCTTCCCGTGCAGCTTAGAAAAAAAAATGTCAATGCTGCATTGAAGCGTGCATGATCCGAGAGAGATGTTGTGTTTAACCCTTCCCCTCTGCAGTGCACCATGCCAAGTGCTTTCTCCGAGGGCAGAATCACTAACCCTTTGAAAGGCCACTTTCAGGCAAAAGGAGGCAAAGAGACCGTCAATTCACTTAACTGCATTCTTATTTCATGAGTGCCGGATAGAGTTTCAGGGCTCCGTCCTGCATGTAAAGTGACCCTGACTTGTGCTGTAGAGGCTATCGCCGTCTAAAATAAGCAATGGAGGTATAGCCTTCAGAAAGCCGCAAGAGATCCGAGTCCCCTCGGTGATCTCTTCACATTGATACTCTGTCTACCATATAGAGAGGCTTTCAAAAGGTAAGGCAGAGTTCACTAGGGGAGTATTGAGTGCTGAATTGAGAACATATTCATAGATTCTGAATTAGTTTTAAGAATTTTTAACAAAATAATCTAACTTTTTTGTGTAAAAACAACACATTATTGAAACCGCAGTATTTTAATACATGTCTGGAGGGGATCTTTAAATGTGCTTGATACAATATCCAGAGCATTAATATAGCAGCAAAGAACTACAGTATTTGCTATGTATAGATAGCGGAGTAATGTCTACTGGGCCGGCCGTGCTTTTCCTACATGTTCTTGCATGTGAGCGTGCCCCAATGGCTAGCTCACGCCCGCACTCTGTACTGCTCTCATATGGCGGTTACAGCTGATAACACTGTCCCGACAGACGGCTCCATCGCGGAAGCGTAGCACCCGACTCCCAGGGTCACACTGTTAGCTCTGTCAGCCTGTTTTCACTGTTAGCACCGTTAGCTAGAGTATGAGCCGCCGGCTCAGCTGTTGCCATGTTGAGAGCCGTGCAGAGGCAATAGAAATGCTCCCAATCTCGCATTTAGCACCTTTAACCAAGTGTTTTTGTTGCCTAAACCCAACCATGCTTCAGTTTGTGCTCCCCTGGCTTTTTTTGCAACCAGAAGTGACACGAGAGGGTGGTGCTGAGTACAACTGAACGCTGAATAAGTGATTTTTAGGCAACCAAAATTTTACAAATCCTGTCAATCACAAGGTAGCCACGCCCTAAAGCATCCCCTGCTTTATGGTCTATTTGACTCTAAATGGGACCATAATTTACTAAATGAACATCATGCTGTATTGAAGAAGACTTGAAACTAGAGATTGAGACCATAAACTCATGTTTACAATGTTTACTGAGGTAATAAATCAAGTGACAAGTAGGGTCATTTTCTCATAGACTTCTATACAATCAAACCTCTTTTTGCAACCAGAGGAGTCGCCCCCTGCTGGCTATTAGAAATAATGCAAGTTTAAGGCACTTCTGCATTGGCTTCACTTTTCAGAACTGCAGGTTGCCGCCTGGTTAAGACACCAACCGTAAACCACAACATACCCAGTGCATGTCTGGCTGGGGACCTTTGTTGCATCTCTCTCTCTCTCCATCATATCCTGTCATCTTTCCACTATTGTTGATGAATAAAAAAGGCATCAAATGTCCGATTAAATGTTAAAAAAATGTTAAGTACCTTAACCCAAGGATTTGCAGAATTGCCCAATATCAATGTATCTGTATTGGTTGATTTTTTTTTTTGAGATGGTATGAATGTTTGTGTTTGCATGTGTCTAAATATGTGCGTGGAGGAAGAGGTGGCGGTGAATTAAAATGCTTTTGCCACATCTGTCGGAGCGGCTCGGGCCCCATAGCTCATTCCAGATAAGCTTATTTGTTAAAGCTGTGGCAACTGACACCCTCAAGGAGCCATTGCTTCCTCACCAAGGGGGCAGCAAAATAAACGAGGCCCTGCCAGAGGATAGAGAGAGAAAAGCAGCGAAAAAAAACAGACATATAGACCCTTCACTGCTGCATTCCTAAAAATACACTGCTG
Source organism: Sebastiscus tertius (assembly GCA_916701665.1). Taxonomy (NCBI): domain Eukaryota; kingdom Metazoa; phylum Chordata; class Actinopteri; order Perciformes; family Sebastidae; genus Sebastiscus; species Sebastiscus tertius. The sequence goes on along the minus strand of CAKAOH010002405.1, from coordinate 72,455 downwards.
TCACGCTGTTGTAGAAGAAAGGGGAGAAATTTGGGTTATTTGGGCAGCATATGGAGACAACATTGCACGTGGGCTAGGAGATACAACTGCGGTAGAAGAGCGATGAACCCTTAAAAGCTGTTTACTCACACATGCATGCTAACATACAGTAAACATGCACACACTATACCGTCTCTCTTTTCATGCTTTTCATGCTCAGTGACCTGTCTAAACTGACCCCACATCTCCAATGTGACTCCTCATGCATGTGTGTATTAAACATAAATGAGATTGATTCAATATCTCACTCATGGCTTCTTTGACACCACCACAACTAGCCTTTTCTGAGCTGTCCCTAGCCTATTTCTGCCCCACTCCAGGTTTTTTTTTTCCATTCTTTTCAAAGATTATTCAAGGTTATTACTTTCTCCAAAAGGCCACTTAGGATGCGCTGCGGAAATATGTTGACTCTCTTCGATTTTTGAGGGGGTTTAAGTGTATTTCTAATTCACTGGTGGCATGGTTCACTACATATGAAGCTGCAGTGTGGCTTTCAATGGACCTGAGGGGAACGTATTTATAAACTGAATCCTGAACCAATGGGACTCATAGGGAAGTGTTTGCCTTCGAAAGCATTAAAGTGGAGGGATCACCATTTGCAGTACTATATTATACATTAAAAATTGAGATGGGGTGACTTTGCTGCGCTGCTGACCTCTATCAATATTTCATCGCAGAAAACAGCGACTAGTAAACAATAGGGAGGGAAGGTGATTCGGGCGAAAGGTGAAGGGCAGGGCATACGCATGAAGCCCAAAGAACTGCACACCACATGCCAGTCAAGCTTGATCCACCTTTTGACAGTTTAGGGCTCAGAAAGTATTGGTTGCCGTGAAATAAAGACGGGTCACCGAAGAGAAAACCTTCACCTACTAACTCATCTGTCCATCAGCCGGTCAATCAGATAGGTGCCACGCTCTTGTTTTTCACAAAAAGGTGTTTTAACATGTCTTCAGTTCAGAGAGGATTGTGGTTTCTTGCTGCCTGAGAGCTTTAAAATGCATTGAAGGCATCTCTCTAGAGGACAGTACAGTGCCCCAAGGCTGCTCTGACCCCATGACCCAAGTATAATTGATGATCTCACATTCCTTTTATGAGCAAATGCAAAAGCCATCCGCATGTCAAAAAGATACATCATCACAGGCATGACTGTTAAGGGCAACGCACACCGACGGCGTACTATGCGTGTCAAAGCACCCTATTGTTTTCAATGTGAACCCACGCACCAGCAGCATCAAAATGCATATCGTTGCGTAGAATCGTGACCCAGGAAGCCATGCTTCTTGTCCCAATTCCCCAACACTGACGCACTTATACAAAACAACAAAAAATGAGGGGGGAGATAGAGAGAGACGGGGAATTACATGCAACAACGAGCCCAGGCCAAATGCCAACCGGGGTCTTCTTGAAGTTTTACATAAATATATATATTTATTGTCGTTAAGTGTCACCACATAAAAAACAAACACTAAACACACTAGATATCAGGACTCGTATCGGTCCGTTAAATATAAAGCTAGAGCCTGGAGATGATTAGCTTAGCATAAAGACTGGAGACAGGAGGCTAAAGTCAATGTTAACCTTGTTTATTCAATCTTGTTGTCATCGTGAGGCTGCCAGTTAACTAGCAAAGATAAGGCACAAAAGCAACTTGTGTATAGCTGTTAAAGAGGACCTACTATGCTCAGGTGCATACTTGTATTTTGGGTTTCTACTAGAACATGTTCACATGCTTTAATGTTGAAAAAAAAAACACTTTACTTTTCTCATACCAGCTGTGCTGCAGCACCTCTTTTCATCCCCTCCCTCCCTCTGCTCTGATTGGTCAGCTTGCTCACTGTTGTGATTGGTCAACTGAACCGAACTCTTTGGACTCTGCTCCAGCTCTGCTCTAACTAGCTTTGTTTGAGGGCGCGCCAAACTAGCCGCTGTGCAGGTATTATGCAAATGTGTTACTTGGTGACATCATCACGTTACGGACAAAAAGATGCGACTTCAAGCGAGGCGTTTCAAGCAGTTCAGGAGCAGTGTTCCTGTGGGGGAGAGTAACTCCCTTTGGTGTGGACTTTGTATCTTTGCAGGCCTTTTACATGCACAACAAATATATATAACATACTAAAGGAACAGGGAAAAGCTCAAAAGCATATTAGGTCCTCTTTAATGGAGACAAGAATGGCAAAGCAAAAGTTCAACAACCAGTGTGGCTCTATTATTGCGCTGGATTCTACAGTATGATTATGAAAACAACTCCAACACGTAGACAAAGGATCAACTGGTGTTTACGCCGTCTACATCATCATCTCAAATGAAAACAGGCCCCAAGACTAGTTAGCCAGCTTAATAGACTGAGGCCAGTCTAGGGTGCATCAGCCCGTCACACATGAACTGGCAAACATGCACTCGCTTCTATATGTTTGATAAAATTAGAGATAATCTTGGTGGCATGTGGAGAGGAAGAGACAGAGGAATGGGTGGGGGGGGGGACAAGTTAATCATCTCAGAGTAGCTTCTCCCATCAACTGGCAGCGACTTTAATCAAATTATGACCTTGTAAAGCATGCACTTGTCATTTGGGACCCTAATCTCTTCGCTAATGACTAATTAGCCCCATCACCTGTTCCTCTAAGCTTCCATTACACCCCCCAACAAAGCTTTAAGATAATGGAATAAACAAAAGGGGGAAAAATACTTTCCTTGCCACACACAACAAAAAAAAGAGAGAAAAAGTAGACCAGACAGACATCAATCAAAACCTGGGAGATTGATTAGAGACTGACAAAATAGCTTTTGGATTTTTTTTTTTTTTTTTTTTTTTCAATCTCTGACAGGAGACCACTCTTCAGTGCTCTAGAGGACAATAAGGATGCACAAATTCATTAGGAGTAATTAACCGAAAATAGCTACGGAACACAGGCGGGGAATAGTGAGAGTATTGGCTACCCCAGCGTGAGGTTACAGCACGCTGAGGTTGTGGAAATAATCTAGCGGCCCCGTCTCATCAATAACTTCACCTTGTGTCGGGGACGAAGCCCTTTGGACCGCAGTTACAAATGAGTAAAGCCCACTTGTTTGTTTTTGTGTTAGCTCTTGTTATGGATTAACTCATTTGCCTCAATCGGAGGCCGCACACGTGCAATATCCAGGCTTTTTTCGCGGAGCGGATTCGCAGAAGGGGACGGACAGGAGGGGTGGAGGGTGGAGGGTGTGGGGGAGGCTTTTTTTTTGTTTGTGCCATCCAGCGCCTGTGCAGCTGCACTACTTGGCGGCAGGCACACAAACAGGCGGCTCCCATTCATTAGGCCTTTTTATATCAGAGACACTCACCTTCTGGGGGCCCGAAGCATCTGCCTCCACATCAGTAAGAGTGAGAGGAAGGGAGGGCGGGGGGTGGGGGGAGAGATACAGAGACACAGTGAGTGGAAGAAGATGGAGATAGAAAGAGTATGCACCAAAACTGACAAATTTGGGAGGGAAATAAGAGGCTCTGTGCAGAAACAGAAGTGGCAAACTGCACTGTGGAGAGTGAGTGAAACAAGCAGTAGAAAAAGGGCTACTCTGACTCAGCGAACCTCATTATTTGGTTGTCTCTCCTCTTCATCCCTCCTTCCTCATCCTCCAATCAGAGGAACATCTGGCTCTAAAGAATAATAAAAAGGAGCTCTGGCTGGGCATTCATAGATCTGACACACATGTGAGCACACACACACACACCTCGACAAGCTATGCAAAAGGGGACCCATGGGAGTGTGCGCACACAGCTGTAATGGAACAGTATTATTTTAACACACGGCCGTAACCGTTTTTTACTGATTCTGTATCAGTGATTTTACATGACACATTAAAAAAAAGAACTTTTATTTTGTTCGGTGCTGTTAATCACCCGTTTTTTTAGATGCAGAACTCAAGGAGTGCTAGTGCAACTAGTGCGACTAAATAAAACAAAAAAGTTGCCAGTGTTACAGTGGCCTTTGGTTCTTTATCTTACAGTGACGAATGAGGCATGCCACATCCCCAAATGAAGATATCCCACAGGCCACCACCGCTGCTGTAATGAAGCACTTCAAAATGATATGGCCAGCCCCAATAGAGGTTGTGCTAAATTTTCATCTCATCGAATTTCATTAAAGTATACGCCAGGAGGTGCAAGGACAGTGGCTGTCTTTTGTTTTTGCTCGGTACGTATAAATCATGACACCCAGAGGGTACCCGCGGGCTGTCTCGCAGGGTGGAAATAAATAAAACATCAGCTATATCTTCATACAAATCAAATTTGATGAGAAGTAACAGGGGAATGTGTGGTAGGAACAGTTGAACCTGTCAGCTAAGATTGTGTCGGGTCCCTTCAGCATTTGAAATGATGATATAAAGGGGCACAGTGGTGGATCTATGGGTAGGAGAGGAGAAAGAAATAAAGAAGATTGCAAATCTGAGTTAATGGACTATTTTTTTTTCTCCATCTCAGCAGCTCCAGTTATAGCAATAAACCTGGGTGAAGTAGAGTTTTTTTTTTTCGGTCAACAGTATGCACACTTAGCATCGGAGAATTCATCAGGCTGCCAGAATGCCTGCCAACCACTGTCAACGCCGCTTTGAAAGATAGCGGGACATTATGGAACTTGGATGGAGAATCAGCTTCATTATAGCCCACAATCTGTGGAAATTAACATCCACAATTAACCTTTATTTATTGCAGACAATGCACCTCTGGCCAGGTCAGACAACCCATTTGCATGACATTTAATATAAAGCATCCTTGAATGCAGAGCCGGTTATACGTTAAAAAACACCGCCCTCAAATCTAAATGGAAATCGTGCGGGCCATAGACCCCGAGAGGAGGAAAATAACCTTGCTTTGTTGAACCGGGCCCAAAGAATACAGATACATGAAAGAGAAGGGGAGGCTGTGGATACAGCAAACAAAATGATTACACATTTTAGAGCAATTTCTGGGTCCTGCGGTCATAATCATTTTGTCGATAGCCTTCCAGTGTGCAGGTGTGCTCATACAGATGGTTTTATGAAGATCCATTAAAAATAATTTCGCTCATCAGCAGGCCCAGGAGGGGCCCAACCCAGCAACTGGGAGACAAGCCCAGATGCCTGCTTAGGCTACGGCTTTAACCCGCCCCGCACTCCTGATGCCGACCCCCCCCTGTCACCATGGGAACGCGGTGTAATAATAAAACCCGTGGAGGTAGGAAGCGAGAATGTGTAGACATGCAAAAAAAATACGTGAGCTCATAAACACACACAATGTGTAAACACACACATCTTAAGGCGAGCACTAGAGAAACTTGTGCAGGAATCATGGCAGCTATAAAGTTTTTTTTTGTAGAGATGCAAAATGCTTTTAAAAACACAAGATTGCTGATTTGACTGTCACTTTAGGCCATTCCACAAAAAAAAAAAAAAAAAAACACCTTCGCACGCTATTCCTCATGTCGCCATCGACACGCGCCGCAGTAAAGCGATGCTTGCAAAACAAGGCTGCCGGTGAGCGAGGAATTTTCTTGACGTGGTTGTCCTTGGTGGCAAACATTTGATGTGTTTTGATTAGACTCCGGTGGGGGGGATTATCAAAGGCTAAGAGAAATCAATGTTCTTTTAATAAAGAGGACTTGGGTGGGAGGGAGACAGACAGTTCTGTTCGCCTGTCTCTGCCTTATCTCCCGCTTCTCAGATCCCCTAGACAGGCAAATATTTTAACTGTAAACACCCGTGGCTCGACAGCCTGCGTGGGACTCCTGTCAGGCTTTTCCACTCGCTACCGACTCACCTACTCTCGACCAAAAATGTGTTTCCGTGCATACAAAACCACACACACACACACACAAAAGCGTGGAGAAATACACGCTGCTAATGTACAATACCTACTACAATTATCCCACAAAGCTTCACGCGCACACATTCTTGAGTTCACAATGGCGCCTGCATAACGCTAAAAGTGATACCTGCATCCTTCCAGCTGCCATCCAAATCCACTGTCATCCAGATTAGCCCGGACACCACCAGATGCCTTCGGAGCCGCCAGGAGAAGAGGGGCGCGGCGCGGTGAATTCCAGTAATTAATCCCAGATTACATCCTGTGCCTCTCCATCAAGCGGGTTAGCTACAGTGTGCAGAGAGGCTCGCTATGGTTGGGAGAAATACAAGAAATGCGAGGCCAAATATGGGGACACTTGAGTGGTCTTGGGTTGCAAAGTCATTTCATCGCAAGTGATGATTTGTTAGAGATCCTCTGTCGTACAATAAAGAGGCTTTTTCATCCAAACTAACAAGGAACTCTGGAGTGGTAGCTAATGAGTGAACTGAGGAGATTTTAACTTCACAAACTAATCACAAAGAAGAGACGGGAGGTCCTTTAACAAAAACTAGTTCTTGTACAACAACACGGAGGTTCCGTCCGAAACAAGACGGCAAACTTTACTATTCCTTTCAACCTTGACAAAGGCAGCGCATACCAGATCCACTCGTTCTTCCCTTTCACAATAAAAGCCCTAGACATATACTCTGCGTAACTGTTTACCAGAGGAAAATTCACTCAGAGCATTTCACCAAAACAGGACTCAATAAAAAAAGCTTACAGTAGTTGAGGCTGTATAACAATTGACCTCAGACAGACTGCCGGACACTGCTCTGAATCTCTCTCTCTCTCTGGGTCTCTCATGCCTGTAAGATTCTATTTGAACCTTTTATTGAAAAAAGTGTTGCAACTGTCGCAAATTCTCATCGCTGCCGATATGAATACTTTTGATGCAAAATATTCGCAGGCGAGTATTTTGCATTTACGTCACGCTCCCGGTGTGCAAAGGCCTTAAAGCTCACTAATTAAAAACCATTTGTTTCGTTTGATCCATCCACAAACAGTAACGTAACAAAGACAATTACAGTATGAGCTTTTAACTATTTCTGTAACCAGTGCTGTGTGAACTTTGCAGGCTAATCACTTCCCAGCTCGAGCGCTATACTTAACGTACAGACACCAGATTGATAATGATCTTTTCATCTCACTCTCAGAAAGAGAAAAGCCTGTTTTCCCCCAAAATGTGAACTATTCCTTTAAAAAAAGGAGACTTAAACATGGACTTATAACTGACTGTTAATTATGAGCACAAAATAACAAACGAGGACCCTGCTGCTTTTATGATTTTTACTTTTTTTTTAACCTTCGCACTGCCACACAGAAAAAAATTCACCAGTAATCAACGTGCATCAAATATCATGCAAATGACATGCACCCCTTGTTCCACAGGCTGGGAAGGTAAAGTGTTGTGGATTGACAGTAAAACAACGATTTACATCTGCTGATAACCTGCACATGGCACATATAAAGAAAATGTAGCCTCGGCTGCAAGGAGAGAGATAAAAGCATCCCTTCAACAGTACGCTGTATCCCCCGCATACTGAACAGCAGCCTCTTTATCCATCAACTGAGGTTTTTACTCCATCATCAATAAAACTTTGAGGCAATTTGCAGCCGCCTAAAAAAGTTCACGCCACATTTTCATAGTCTGCGGAGGTAGATTTGTTTGAAAAACTAATAGAGCTGGTGTGCTCTGGAATGCTTATATTTGGTCTGACCTTTCCAGCTCAATTCCTTTTCCGTGACTATTGAATCTAAATTAAATAAATGAACTACATTATACATTAAAAGGCATTTCAATTAAAAATGGCGATCCCTTTGATGCTGAGGCTTGGGTGGTTGATGTGCTTGAGAAGCCACAACGCCCCCCCTCAAGAGGCCTTTAGAGCCTGTTTACTTCAGATTAGGCCCACAGTCATTCCTCACTGGGGAGGGGGGAAATAGAGTTGCTTTCTCTGTCAGTCTTGTAATAAACAGCACTGTTTTGCAAACTTAACAACGAAAAAGACCCACAAAATATGTGGCCTGTTAATTTGGCTGCCGGTGAAAAGGAGACGTGCATTTGTTGCATCGCTCCCCTCGCTCTCCTGTTTTTCCGTCTCTGACATTTGATACGGAAAAGGCATCAGCAAGTCATCTGCAGAGCCCCGCGCCCTCCCCAAAGACAAGCCAAGAGCCCTTGAATTAAGTCAATCATTTAGTCGTAACAAATTAATTAAAAGAATAATTAAATCATTAACACATTAAATACGGCAATTAGAAATCTTGTCCTACATGAGTGAATTTGAGTGAATTTAATGGGGGAAGCAAATGGAGCAATGGGGTGTGCCAAAACATAATTTTTATTTAATGCTTTTTTTTCACAATAACATGCACTTTGGGATAACCCTCCGCTAAAAGAAACGGTTGACTGATGTTATCTCATAACGATATTATAAAAAAATATTAAAAAGGGAATTTACACAACTTTAGGAGTCTCAGGATTTTATGGATTTAAGCATATTTACATCATGTATATAGCCTTAATAAAATGAATAGCATTAATAACTGGGCACAATACAAACTGGCCTCTATAATGTCTCAAGCCCCTCCCTCTCTTGTTGCCTAGTAACTGCAGCATCCCCTTTAGGAGGCAGAATGGGGGACGAAGGAGTTCAAGGGGACGTCAAGGAAGAAAAAGGCTCCTCCGCCCAAACTGCCTGGAGCTCCACAGGAGGGACGGCCAGAGCAATGCCCCTCTCTGATAGCACGCTAAGTCATAAGCAATGTTGTGGAGCTGGTTAATTCCGTGCTGTAATACCCTCCATATATCCCCTGTCAACACACATGATCTTTAAGTTCCCAAACTGCTGATGAGAGCACATTTGAGCAAACGCTGCGACGTACCGCCGGACAAATCCGGATAGAGGGACACGCACACGAATGATGGGGATGAAGCAGAGATGATGAAGATGAAGGAGATCAATGGAGCCCTGTCCTCGGTTCAGGCAGGCGTGGAAGTTTTATAGTCACATGTTCCGTATACTGTTAAATCATATATGACCATGACCTATCTCCAACAATTTGGCTCCCCGTTTCTATATGCACACCCCCTTGCTGCTGCTGCTGCTACACTCCAGAAAATGCAACTTCATCCACCTCTTCCTACATCAGCATTTAGATTTATGTGAATTTAGAAGGTTTATTTCCAGTTTGTGTACACGCTAATCCAAATGCAGCTCTGCCGGGGGGGGGGGGCGGTCGTGAGATCAAGAAAGGCCCGTGTCAAGCTCGCTCAGATGCTGATCCAGAGCATCACATAAGCAGAAGAGCCTCCATAGGGCACCAAAGGGTGGGGAAATATTTGTGGACTGACCGATTGACCAACCGTCAAGCGAGCGAATAATAATACATACAGTAATCATCACTTTTTTCTAACAGGTTCACCATCAGGACTCTTCTATAGGTTCAAGGAGCGAGGTCTAACACAAACACTATAAGGCTTCTTCTTCTAGGTCACCACAGAACCCTGACATACAGTATTGTGTCTGGTATACTGCACTTTTTTTGGCAGTCATGGTTGCCTCTATTCCAAAAATGGATTTTTATTGTAACCATGCACAGTTTTTGTTTACCGTCAAAGTTTCTCATATCACATTCTGTTGCAATGCTGCCACTAACTATTAATATGCATCAGCCAAAATGTGCATCATGTTTCCCCAAGAGCTAATGGCTTTCATATGTATCCCCATGTGTGTCCTGGTAGAACATAATAAAACAAACAACCAGTGGTGTAATGTATTAAAGTAATAATACTTTGTTATAGCACATAAGTATTTTTTGGGAGTATCTGTACTTTACTTGAGTTTTTATACTTCTGTCAACTTTTACTCCACGAAAATTTCTATATAAAATGTGTACTTTTACTCCGATGCTTTTCCCCCTAAGCATCTTCGTTACTATTGCAAGCAAGTACGTTTGGCGAATCAGTGGACTTAGCTTGCAAGTTACATCATTCACGTGATGGACAAGTGCAAACAAAGTGCTCTCAAAGTCGAGATCTGCATGTCAGATCAAGCTACTTGCGACTATGAGGAAAGGAAAAAACTGGATTTTGCTCTTTAAAATCCTCCAAAGTTGTGGAGACCTTGTTTTTCTTTAAGTGTACTGTAGCCACCATTTTAAGGTGATGTACATGTTAAGGGGAATAATAAGGGCACGGTCACACACGCGTGAATGCAAACGAGCGAAAATCACCTCAGCAGGCAATGGTCAAAGTGAAAGTTCACCAAAGTGAACTGCATTTCGAATGCAAAGATGCAAATTTGCTTCGCAACCAGAAGCAAAGTGTGGCTTTCAAGGTACTTCATGAAAACATTGGTCTACTATGCTACCACAATTGTCAGATCCTTCACAGTTTACCTGTAATGACTATAGCGCTCATGTCATTTAGCCACCCATTGAAGTGATAATCTGACAGCAGGAGCTTCAACACTGGGGGCAGTGTGAATGTAATGTAAAGCAGGCGATTAGCTGGAACTTGCCTTCTACTGTGCATCATGGTTTCCAGGGTATGGCCACACTGGGCTGGACTGAAATTTACCAATTATATGTGTCTGTTTATCTTTGCTGAAGAATAGCCAGTTCAGCACATACATTCACAAAGACACTCTGGTTTTCACGGTAATTTAATACACCATTGATGGAATAATGAGTCCTGGGGGGGATGCAGGTGTGATAGTGGATATGTTACTCCTTTTAGTAACTACGTACTAATGTGTGTAAGCGTGACAGAGAGTGTAAGACACAAAAATAGTGGTAAAAGGACTATGGCTTGTCATTAAGCAACACCTAACTTTTCTCAAGGATTGGAGACAACAGAAGCAAGAAGATTTTTCTTTAAAAAAGTATGCTGGGCTGCCACCCTGTATAAAGGGCAGATGATGCTGCTTGGCCCTGGAACATTTTAAAGGGGGTGTTGAAGAAGCAGGAGTAAATGCAAAATAGGTGGCATTTATAAACAAAAATATTAATGAGACAGAGGCTAAAATACTACAAAATAACTTAAGCTGAAGCAAGTAAAAAAGAATGCTAACGAAAGCTGCAGCCTCACAAGCTGCCATCTGCTCTATGCCCCTACTCCAGTGAATGACTTTAACCTTCTTAGCCTCACCTAACTGGAACCTACCACCTGCCCAGGTAAGTACAGGGTGAGCTTAACAGAGATCAAGATACAAGTCATACAACATAATTAACAAAACATTGATGTAAGATTTCTCTGATACTGCTGACATCACAATGTACCTGGGGGGCACACATACATATCGATGAGCGCGCCGAATTTAAAGGGGACCTATTACGCTTTTGTGCTTTTTCTCTTTCGTTTAGCGTGTTATGTAGTTTTTTGTGCATGTAAAAAGTCTGCAAAGTTCAAAGCTCAAAGTCCACGCCAAATGGTGTTACTCTCTTCCACAGAAACACTGAACTGCCTGAAACGCCTTGCTTGAAGTCCTGGCTTTTCTTCTGTAACATGGTGATGTCACCAAGTAACACATTTGCATAATACCAAACTAGCAGCTAGTTAAACCGTCAAACAAAGCTAGTTGGAGGGGAGCTGGAGCAGAGTCTGAAGAGTTTGGTTCGGTTGACCAATCACAACAGTGGGGTGGTGGTTGGGGGGGCAGGAGCTCAAACAGAGCGTATGAGAGAAGTAAAGTGTTTGAATATTAAAGCATGTAAACATGTTCTAGTAGAAACCCAAAAATACCAGTATGCACCTGAAATTAGCATAATAGGTCCTCTTTTATAGAATGTTATTTACTGGTGATCTATTTTACCTATCCTACATCTTAACAACCCAACAACCCAACCCCTCAGGATTTATTACACGGCTGTGTTGAATACTCCATTCTGATTGGTCAATCACAGCGTTCTGTTATTTCTTTATATCAGACTGTTGCTATGTATAGCAGACCGCTATGGTCGAAGTTCTGATGGCAGACTCTGGCGGAACGTTTTTGAGTCAAATTACTGATTTCTTCAGTAAGTAGTCGTGTAATAAGCGGGATAATGTACAGCTGATGGGTCATTGTTGTGAAAGAAACCCCTTCAGGGCGATGAGAGACCCCTCCACTTCGTGCAGCATCGCCCTGTCAGGGTTTCTTTCACAACAGTGACCGGCTCGCTGTACATTATTCCTTACATAATGGTGCAAACCTGCTTTTACTATCCCTGATTGAGCAGCTGATCATCACAGGCAGAACAACAGAAACCCTGTGAAACCAAAATAAAACTTAAAAATTAAACAAGCTTGTGTTATTCATATAACCTGAAAAAAAATGTATTAGATTAACTAAAACACTGGACTGAAATGTTAATTTTAGGGAGCAGGGTCTATGGAAAAGAGAGAACAGCATCCTTTTCCACAAAGTTCAAGAGGAAATCAGGTCATTTTCTGTGCTACCAAGACACTACAGTTGACTTCCAGACTGCTTTAACATCCATACAGTACAGTATGTGCAGCAATAGTCAGATAGCGATCAAATGGCTTCACAAGAAAGCCTAATGCAAACAACTTGACAACAGCCGGGGCCAGAAAGTTTGGCACGGGAGTGTAAATAGAAAAATACATCCTCTATTGAAAGTTGCGGCGGAGAGAGAAAAATCCCCCCAAACATAATCACACCGCAAAGCAAAGTGTCTCTGACAGGGCACGCGCTGCCTTTCACGGGCATTATTCTAAGCCTGAGGTTTTATATTCTGCCAGACAAGCTCAACCTTGCATTATGAGACGTAAAAAAAGCTCTGTGTGTGCGCAGAGGGGAAGGGGAGAGCCGGATATAGTAGTCGTGGCTATACGCGCCGACTCCGGCAGCAGCATCACCTCGACAGCAAGGCAACATAACTATGGAGCCCCTAAGGGCACTCAATACCATCAATGGTCTATTTGTGTATACATATCGGAGTAGAATGGGGAATGATCTCGCACATTGATCCTTTCTAGTCTAAATATTTTTAGAAAGCCATCGATTATATCGGCTGGTACGTTCTGGGAAGCATTAACGGAGCAATGTGAGTGTTTATACATTAGTGGAAATATACAATGAATGTCTGTGTGTCAGCCTGCAGCATGGGGGATGAACAGTAACGTTGGAATAAATGACTTCTTGAAACGTCAGACGCTTTAAAACAAAGCTAAATATACAGAGCAGCATAGCGACCCTGCATCGATCCGCATCCCTGTGCATTCTTATTGAATCGTTCGCATTATACCTGTGTAATTTGCGAGGTTAAATCGTCACGAGTCCCTCGGATTGGCAGCGTAGCGGTGGTGCTCAGTGTTATCTCTAAGTGCTGTTTGTTTCAATGGGAGGCGGCCCACTGGTCCTACAGGTAGTGGCACAGCAGCAAGCCAAATCAAAAAGCCAGCACACACTGTGTCCATATTTCTACACACCGCAAGGGCTGCCCAACACGGAGAGAATACACACACACACACACACACAGTAGGTTTAAACAATCTCTCTCACACTGTACACATGTGAATACACACACACACACACACCCCGCACAGAGCATCAACAACACCCCTCCAGTTTTTCTAAAACGCTGCAAATGGATGCTAAGAAATTGATCTCTCTGTGCGGTTAATCTATTGTTGCCTTTTTAATGAAACTATTGCAAATTAGCACCACCCTCAACATTAAAATGCATAAGTAATGGATTCACTTCTAGAATGTACCCGAAGAGGCAAAATGCACAGGTCCTAATTGCACAGATTTAACTGATAGCACAGCGTGTGCCGTGTGTAATCTTTCTGGAAAATTGCGGGGTGCCGATTTAGCAGATATCCTGGGAGATACGCATTGCCGCGGCTAATCGTACTGCAGGCGAGTTCTGTACAAAGTGGTTCATATTCATATGAGTTTTATAAACATCAAAGTATTTACTTTTAAGAAGAAGAAAAAAAAAACATAAGATACTTTTTTTTTTATCACAGGGCTACTGGAACTCTTATGTAAAGCTAAATGTTAATACAACAGAAAAAAAGGCATTCATTTTGTAACACAGAATGCATATATCTCACAAATTAAAGATGTATAACTGTCATTAACAGCCACAGTTATGGACTTATAAGCCAGAGACAGTAAAACCCAGACACATAGTATAATGCAATACAGAACAATGGCTCCAACACATAAATATTACATTGTTTTGTCCTGGCTTTAAACCGTTTATGGTGGCACACTGCAGTTCATTGTTTGATTATGCCTCAATGACCAGAAGCCATTTGTGTGACAAAATACTATTAATATGCTTATGAAGGGCCAAAAGGGATCAACAAATTTGAATAACACCCCCTAAAACTAATGTATTCAGCATCTTTGAAGTGTGCTCGCTATACAAAGCTGGTTAGATAAGGATTTCTCTAAGTCCAGCACGGAGTATTTCTAATGCCGGCTTTTGTTGCCGCTTCTCCAGAGTCTACTTACTTCATCAATATACCCAAGACAATGCCGCCCTTGCACTTCTGTCCTTACAAAAATGTAGAAATTTAGACAGTAAAAAAAAAAAAAAAAAAATAGTATGGTTGACAGTGCATGCAGACTATTTAGCCAGCTTGTCTTGGTGAAACAAGCCCACGGCGTCAGCATTTCTGGAACAAGAACTGAATGAGAATATGGTGACTGATGAGGATACGCTTGTTTCCATTGACTATTTACAACAAAAACAAAGAGAAGGAAATTTACCAATTACCATTTAGTCTCGGGTCTTGTTAGCTATTATTCACAAGTAGTTCTCACGGCATCACATGATGGATGTGATGAGAGCAATGATGGTGGAACATTTAGTGCCTCACCTAAAGATACTCTAATCTGTTTGAGTAAAAGAGGCACGCAGGCTTAGCTGGTTAGCCTGATGCTGATGATAACCTACTGTAATAGGCATTGTGGACTACAGTTTTGAAGCCTCGAGTTCGGCATTTTGTCCGTCGCCATGTTGGTTTTTTTTGCAACCAGTAGTGACACAAGAGGGTGGAGCTAAGTACAACCGAACACTGAATAAGGCATTTTTAGGCGACTAAAATGTTACAATTAACTTTCATGAACTGAAAATACACTGTGAAAGGGTTAAAGTTGTAAGAAGAAAACACGGACAACGCCGTGGTAGCGACATGTCAATCAGAAGGTAGCCACGCCCTAAAGCATCCCCTGCTTTATGGTCTATTTGACTCTAAATGGGACCATAATTTACTAAATGAACATCATGCTGTATTGAAGAAGACTTGAAACTAGCGATTGAGACCATAAACTCATGTTTACAATGTTTACTGAGGTAATAAATCAAGTGAGAAATAGGCTCATTTTCTCATAGACTTCTATACAATCAGACTTCTTTTTGCAACCAGAGGAGTCGCCCCCTGCTGGCTATTAGAAAGAATGCAAGTTTAAGGCACTTCCGCATTGGCTTCACTTTTCAGAACCGGAGGTAGCCCACCTGTTTTGTACACTTAGCGTAGGAAAAAAGTGAACAAACTAAACTTTGAACTGAGCTATATGATTCAAATCAGCAAAGCTGCCACAAGCAAATCCAATCAAAATCAACAGCAGCCACCTGCAGGACTCACAAATAGTCACTACATCACCAAGCTTCCAGCAATTGGTCTCATTATTCCTCGACCGCTCAATCACACAGAGCACTCTAACAGTCAGAGATGATGTTATCCAAACATTAATATGAAATGGTCTGAGTTAGATGGTTTGATTTCATGCAGGTTTAAAAATAAACCCAACATTTTAGGTTGCCAACCACAGTAGGGATGTGAAAAATAAACAGCTGTAAAGTCCTGAATCTGAACACTACATATATATATACAAAGATGCAGCACAAGATACGGGCCAAGCACATGTCAATAACTCTGAATTAGCTCCTACAGCGCCGCCTGGTTACGGCTGCGAACCTCATCTCAGATCTGTGTCGGGAGAAATCACTTCTCCACCCATTCTCATGCACTTGCGTCAGTTCTCCCTCGTTGGCTCGCTGATGGACTGCAAACCTCGCCATGCCAGGCACGCACGCTAAGCGCAGACACACCTACAACAAAACGTCACGCGACGCTCGGATGTGACACTGTTAAGGCGCGTGGAACCTCACACATACATACACACACACACGCACACACACACCAACTGCAAGGCATCTTCTTAATGCGAACGCAATTTTAGTGAGGGGTAATGATTTCATCACGCCATCGTAGCAGCTCATTGGAATGCCTGTCAGATCCCAATCCATTTGCGATGATGAACCCCCCCAAAAGCACACACACACACACTCTTGTTCGCGCACACACACACACACACACACACACACACACACACACACACACACACACACACACACACACACACACACACACACACACACACACACACACACTTTTCTGTATTTATCAAGCATATCATTTGTGAGGAGTATCATGTGAAAGAAAGTCTGGCAGTCTGATTCATAGCCAGATATTCATGGGGATCGTTTTAGTAGACAGCTATGGGTCTGATTCACCCCCCCACCCCCTCCCTCCACCCCTCCCAACCCACACACACCCAAGAGAAGCACAATGTACATCTCTGAGCAGACCATCAGTGGTTGTAAAACTGTAGAGTCGTAATGTTTCCCAGCCTTGGGGGCTTATTAGGAGGCATAAAAGCTGCATGCTACCTTCATTCATATTCTCCATAAACACCCTGCCACATCTCAGCTTCTCTTTTTTTTTGTGTGTGTGTTGCTGCTGCTGCTTTCCGACTCTGGGCAGTCGGAAAATATAAGTCTCTGCGCCACTATTTTGTGCCGCATGATTGATTTGCAAAATAGGCCTGTACTGGAAATGTATCTGAATAAGGCTAGGATTTGCCTCTGTGTGTAAGTGCAAATTGCAGTGTCAGATCTCCGTGTGGATGTTGTTTGTCAGGCGTAAACTCAGCATGGCGGCAATTTTTATTCCTCTCTTTACACCGATGTCTGTATAATCTGCAGGAATGGGAGCGGCCGTTGATTATAGTCGAGGAGAGAGAAAGGGACTGGGCAAATTGACATTTCCAACTTGGAAATTCTGGTGAATAAAAAAAAAAAAAAAACCCACAGTGGGCCCCGAGATGGTTTTCAGTTATAAGAATAGAATTATTCATTCCCCCTGCAACGTGCGAAAGTTCAGCACGGGACGAATCCGCCGCAGCTCAAGTGCAGACAATTACAGGGGCCAGTGTGCTATTGTGGGAATCTGATTTTGAGGGAGTATTATCTGGGTTTTTGAAAACACAGCCAGGCCAACTGAGATCACACCTCTTATCTGCTGCGTGCGGCGCGGCGGTATCGAAGACAGCCTCTTTTCCCCGATTCAAATCAAACGGTTGGTTCAACTTAGAACTAGGTCGCTCGCGTCGCACGACAGGCAGAAGTTAGTTTGTGCGTGTGGGTGTGTTGTGAGTTTATATCCTGGGAAAGAAATGGAGGATGTGAAAAATGGAGTTAAAAATAGGGAGAAGGGTTGGAGAGAAAGTGAGACTATTGTGTAGCTCCTCTAATGCTACAAGTCATTTGGTTACCCCTCCCCCTCCCCCCGTCTCCCCTCCTCATCCTCGCAGCACAGGAACATCTGGCTCTAAAGCAGCCCAATAAAAGGGCCACTGGGAGGACGAGGAGCGAGCGAGAGAAAAAGGTGTGAGAGAATGTGCGAAGGCTAGATAAGATAGCGGAGAGATGCAGAGATACAGAGGGCCGTGGAAAAAAAGACAGTGAGACTGTAAGAGAGTTGCTCGGGGGCTGTCATAACTGCAGAACCGGGGCCCCCTTCAAATGACATCCTTCGCCAAATCATATTTCACACGTGGCGACAAAGGCCACACCACATTTAGAGCACTCCGTCCCCTGCAGGGATGGCGACGACGGCACTCTGGATTCCGATTCTCCCTTCTTCACAAAAAAAGAAGAAAAAAAAAAGGGCCACTTGCTCACTGTGCGTCTCCAGTTACAGTGTGTAATAAAGGATTGTGACATGCAAAAGTACTTGTAGGTTGACAATAATTCAAAAGGAACTGCATTTGCATGTATATAAAAGGTGATGGGAAAAGGTTTAAAAGTCAGAACAGTCCGTGTTATACATACTGTGTGGGGATAAACGCACTTGAACTTTAAGTTTTACACACTTTTTCCGTGTACTTTCGTGTAAATTCATAAAATGCACCACAGTTGAACTGAACATATAAGCATAGCAACTTTAAAAAGAAGTAATACTATCATAAAAACACTATCATCTAGATGATAGCTTGATGGGCACTTGCCTATCAAAATGACATAATATTAAGAGAAATAGTCTCCTCGCCTCCCTTTTACTGCAGTACAGCTGTGTGCAGGACCAAACGCCTTGCAAAAAACATGAGTCGATGCTAGCGGCTAGGTTGCGCGGCTGACAGAATGACAGCTACTTTTGACAGCCACCTGTCAAGCAGGTGGAGTGTCGCACTCAAGTCACAGTGTGATCACTGTCATTTGCAATGCTGAGCAGGTTTATGTGAAGGTTTGTAGGTAAACCAAGCCGGCTGCTGTCAACAATTCAAACTGATTCAATAATCTCTCGGAGAAAACAACCACCGCGGAAAATACAGAATAATGATGAGTCCAGATAAGTTTCCAAATAGCAGATAAAAAGATGACAGTATCCACGAAGCTGCGTGACATCTAGTCATTTTTTTTCTCCCCCCCTCCCAATTGCATCATGTGCCTGGAAATCCAACAGGCAGGAAGCAACAGATTTCATTTGCATTGGTGATCTGTGCCTCAGCAATCCCCTTCTCCTAAAGTAGGTCAGCACGAATCGGCGCCTCCGAAAATAATAACAAAAGGTGAGCCCCCTCGCTCTCTCAGGGGTGAACGCTCCGCTTTTCTGCGCGACTCAGATGCTTCCGCTGACGAAATGTGCCGCATCAGCACTCTCCAAATCTGTAGGCATTATACTGGGGCATATTAAGGCACAATATTGCATTCGGTATGCGTAGCGCGCTCGGCATGCTATTGTAAAAAATTTTAACAAGACAATAGTGGGTACACACACGCATTGTAAATATGCAGAGTTTTTGTTAGAAAGCACTGGAGTTGAAATTGTAATGATGTTAGTGTGTGTGACGGGGGGCTGCCGCGAAGACCGAGTGTGCCGCTATAGCCTCATCCTTTTTCATCAGTGTGTTTTCCCAACCCGAAAAGTGAGTTGGAAAACACAGTCTATTCCTTTGGGGGGGGGGGGTGTAGCTTTGAGCAAAGTGCACTTCATCTACAAGAGTAAGTCAGGGCACTATCACCTCAACACATGCAGTGCACACACAAACACACAACTACACTACAGTATGTCCTCTCCTGCTCCCAGATTCACACAGAAATACACCATGTCCTTCTCGTCTTTGCTTCTGATTCTCTCTCTCACACACACACACACACTCATGCCCTCTGTCAGTATTTGAAACAGTACATGCAATGTCCAGAGACCGAGCTTCATGCACAGTTAATGTCTCTGCTGTCCAGATGATTAACGTTACCCGATTCACATTCCCAAACGTTGCCCGAGTTCCACTCTCCTCCCGCCTCACCTTCTGTGTTGAGCTCACTCCTGGGCTTCAGGTAAAAATAGCCGCTCCGTCCTGTTCCTCGCCGCCGTCACACAACCTGCTGGGCCCTCCCGCTGGGACATCAAGACCTGGGCAAAATTGATTGTATTGAGAGAAAAGGGCTTTGTCATAAAATACAATGCACTAGAGGATTTAAGATTTTAGGAGTATGCACATTGAGAACGGTCACTTCTTATTCTAAGTATGAACTATGCAGTAGTTCATTTCAAATTCAAATACTCACAGTGTATAAGCGCAACAAGACGTGAATTACTCCAGCTACAAGGCTACTGTTCTCTTTGTCAACACACCATCAAACTATCTGAGACGTAATGTGACGTAGCATTTTGGATTCTACACCATGGAGACATCGCAGATCAAATGTGAGGCTGTCTGTCAACTTTAGAAAAGAACAACTGCCTCATAATAGCATTAGCTTGTTGCAAATAGGCTCGTTCGAGATGAACTGCACCTCTTCTGGAGAGTAGACAAGATCAGGCAGCAGCAGCAGGGGTTGGTGACAAAAATGCAGCGGTGAAGTCGGACAGTTTCCAGCCGTTTTCGACAGCCTTCAAAGAATTTACAGGAAGTAACAGGAAAAATGACATCCTGTTAGATCCGTAGATCTGTAGGCTACTTGTAGTTTATAGACCAAATTGGGATTTATTTATATTTGTTTGGAAATATTTGTGGAAATGTGCGTGTATCTGGCATTGGATTCTATCCTTTATTATTCTTATATCCGCCTTGTAAAGCATTTTGTAATGAGCACTCATTTTGATAAGTGATCTATAAATAACCTTCATTATTATAATAATAATTATTATCAGATATTATTATGATTTAAAAACTGCGGCTGCCTTGATCTCGTGAGGTTATCGGGGCCCACATGTGCGTGATGTCAGAGCAAGTTGGGATCAAGTCGGACACAAATCTAACTGCCATTCATTACGCGGCGATCGATGGCCTGGCTCATCACGAACGCAAATGAACAGAACAAATTCTTACAAACAACATGTTGGCTCTAATTTGTTTTTGTTTGAAAATTGACAGGCCTAGCATATACATATTTGTCTGTGTGCAAGAAATAGAGCTGTGTGAAAATGCTAATACACAACATTTCTGGCAAGACACCAAGACATAGCTTTACACAGAACTTGTTCAGGACCCAATTATGTTCCAAACACAAAACTAAATATTGTAATGGTGGATTTCTACTCTAAACGCACTCATAAATCATTAGCAATACAACTCGGATGGACTTTTTTTGAAAAGCTATAAATCTTTCATATGATATTTTGACATGTATAAGTAATATAACATCTTACGTTTACTTTAAAACACAGTTTAAAGACAAATGATGTACTTCACCTCACCTTCTGTGTTAAAAATAGCCGCTCCATCCTGTCCCTCTCCGCCGCCGTCACACACACAACCTGCTGGGCCTCCGCTGGGACATCAGACCTGGGCAGAATTGATTGTATTGAGAGAAAAGCTTTGTCATAAAATACAATGCACTAGAGGATTTAAGATTGTAGGAGTGTGCACATTGAGAACGGTCACTTCTTATTATAAATATGAACTATAGTTCAAGCATGTGAGAAATTAAGTATTCAATTTCAAATTCAAAACGCACAGTGATTACAGTACGTGCAAAAGAACGTGCCTTACTCCAGCTACAACGCTACTGTTCTCTTTGCTGACACGAAATGGAGAAAGCGAGAGCATTGTGTTGAACAGATAATCACAACACCATCAAACCATCTGAGAAGTAATGTGACGTAGCATTACACATTAACACACATTGACAGGCAACTGACAACACAAAACAAAGTGGGAGTAGAGAGAATGGAACGGCCTGCCAAGAGTCCAGACCTCAACCCAATTCAACACTTGTGGGATCAGCTTGGGCGTGCTGTACGTGTTAGAGTGACCAACACAACCACGCTGGATGACCCGCAACCAATCCTGGTTGAGGAATGGAACGCCATCCCACAGCAACGTGTGACCAGGTTGGTGACCAGCACGAGGAGGAGGTGCCAGGCTGTTGTGGCTGCGTATGGATCTTCATCATCCACTACTGAGGCTCCTGACGGTGTATTAAATGAATAAAGTGTAAAATAGCCAATATGTCTTGTTTATTCCTTGTTACTGATAGAGAGTTCAATCATCCAATCCACGAAACAACTCAAAACAAGAGTCAATACCAACAGGAGAATACACTGTTTACCATTCGCTGAGCATTTTGGCAAATTTTTCTTGGGCGCTACCCACATAATCAGCTGTGCTGCTCATCCCACAAATGCA
Organism: Sebastiscus tertius; assembly: GCA_916701665.1. Taxonomy (NCBI): domain Eukaryota; kingdom Metazoa; phylum Chordata; class Actinopteri; order Perciformes; family Sebastidae; genus Sebastiscus; species Sebastiscus tertius. The sequence goes on along the minus strand of CAKAOH010002405.1, from coordinate 50,615 downwards.
TGATCCTTACAAGTTGGACATCATTGTGAAGGTAAATAACCAGGCTTTCCAACGATGTAAAATTCAATGCCAATTAACATTGTAACAACAAAGAAATATTCCACCAAACACAAATTTACAAACTTTTTTTTTCCAGTTTAGTTTTAAATAATTTCTTCTCAACCTGTTCAGAAAACAATTCTGTTCCAAATGATATTTTTTTTTACATGTATAAGTAATATAACATCTTATGTTTATTTTAAACACAGTTTAAACACAAATTATGTACTTTAACTACATGATAAATGGATTCAAATGTGCCTTACTCTTCCTCCTTTCCTCACAGGCAGCCATGTTGCTGAAAAAAGGGGGCGTGGCTCTACTGCAGACCACTTTAGATGACGTGGAGCACTGTGATTGGCTCACAGACATCCAATCAATTCAGTTTGTGCATTTGGGTGACAGGTGACAGTAATCATAGATCTAGACATCCTAGAAAAGGTATGTCTATTGGAATAAATGGTAAATGGACTTGCATTTATATAGCGCTTTTCTAGTCTTCCGACCACTCAAAGCTCTTTACGTTACATGTCATTCACACAAACATTCATGCTAAGGTGCCAACTTTGCCCATCTAATCTAAATACTCATTCACACACACACCGATGGCTATGCCTTGGGGAGAAATTTGGGGTTAAGTGTCTTGCTCAAAGACACATCAACATGTGACCCGGAGCAGCCGGGGATCGAACAACCAACCTTCCGATTGGTGGACAACCTGCTCTACCCTCTGAGCCACAGCTCACATTTCTTTCAGAATCTGTCTCAAAACAACACACACATGTGTACATTGAAAGAGTTCATGGCAGCTACAGATGTTCCTCCTGGAGAAGCACTCCTTACATCACTCTGATGTACAGTAGGGGATGAGGGACAAAATGCACCGTGCAAAAGGCAAAACTGCACTCCGTCCAGAGTTCATCCTAAACTATTGTGAGGCTTCAGCAGTCAAATTAAGTATGGTGTCTTTCAAATTTCCGGTCTTTATACAATGAAATTCCCTCTTTGTGCGAGGAGAAAAGAAGGAATATTCTACTAAACACACTGCAACTTAATTTTCTCTGATTCAGACAGCTGAAGCCTCATATTAGCTTCATCTGAACTTTAGATTCATGCACAGAACAAGGACGGTAGATTATTATCTCCAATCTCGTACACTGAAATGACATCAGGTATCAGCCAGTATGGTGAGGAGGAAAAAAAAGACCAGTAGGTCTTTCAGTGCACAAATAGCATGTGAATATTGTGTTACAAAAGACATATCCTTCAGTGCAGGCATGATATTAATTAATTAACATCCACTAATTCTAAAACAGGCCCTGGTTTGGCCTGCCAACTTTTTTAGGAGTTATTGGGGGCTGCAGATGGGCGGGTTTGACAGACTCTCAGTGGGATCTACAGTACAAGCATGCATAATGGATAATGGAGCTTTAACTTTTAATGAAAATTTGACATGTAATAAGAACATTCAAGCCATCGTCTTGTTAACATGTTAGCCCCAAGCACCTGATAAGGTGATATATATCAAAGTTTGTTTCTTTCAGTTTGTTTAGGAGTGTTTCTGCCCCCACTTGTCACAGATCACTTAACACAACTTCAAGTCAGAATTTACCTTTGACAAGTGATGCAACGCAGCTTTGGGAACGCTCCCAGAATCCTCGGTTGCCATGTCAGTGATAGGACTGGATGTGAAGTCGTTGCCCGTGGCCAGAATGCACACATTGGGGAGTGAGTGGAAGCTCTCCAGCGTGGCATCTCTCTTTATGTAATGCAATAGCATCTGCTGAAGGCGTTGACATAATCCCAAAACTGAGCCACGCGGTCGGCATGCCAACAAGTCTGCAGACAAGGGATCTGAAATGGGAGTCTGTAGCAACAACCAAGCCAACAAGGAGAAAAAGGAGAATAACTGTTGGTTAAAAACAGTTCGTTCAGAAAGAAGTTGAAGGTGGCTGCTTCAGTATGCAAAAAGAACTTGACATTTGGTCCGGATTGCTACAAACTTTATCATTTATTAAAGGGGACCTATTATGGTTGTGTGCTTTTCCCCTTTCCTTTAGTGTGTTATGTTGTTTTTGTGCATGTAAAAGGTCTACAAATTTACAAAGCCAAAAGTCCACGCATAAGGAAGTTACTATCCCCCCCAGAAACGCTGCTCCTGAACTACCTGAAACACCTCGCTTGAAGTCCCGCCTTTTCTTCTGTAACACGGTGATGTCACCAAGTAACACATTTGCATAACGGCTAGTTTGGCATGCCCTCAAACAAGGCTAGTTAGAACGGAGCTGGAGTGAAGTCCAAAGAGTTTGGTTCAGTTGACCAATCACAACAGAGTGGGCCAGCTGACCAATCAGAGAAGAGCTCAAACAGAGCGTTTCAGACAGAGGGTGAGAAGAGGTCCTGCACTGCAGCCGGTAAGAGAAAAGTAAAGTGTTTTTTGAACATTAAAGCATGTAAACATGTTCTAGTAGAAACCCACAAAACAAGTATGCACCTGGAAATAAGCACAATAGGTCCTCTTTAATAATGACAAAATAGAAATTTTGAATCTTGTTTACCTAACAAAACCAACATGTCTTGCTGAAACACTGCAACCCAAATGTTTGTCCTTACAAAAACAAATAGCAAATACATACATGAGGGTTTTGAAGCAACACTTTGAATTGATCCCCTCAGTGATATCAAGATAAGCAGTAATCCAAGACCAAACAAACAACAGGGGATTTGAATAACTGACAATATTTCAAATTAAGCCACAAAAAATCTGCGAAACAGTACCAAGCCCTCTGTGAGGCCACCCACTGTGCGGAAAACACATAAATACACAACTTACTTAAAGGTCTTAATCATGTAGAAGCTTCCAACTTGGCTCTCAGCTGATGTGTGAGATGAGTCATATCATGCTTCTGGATAGTTGCAAGTTAAATATGAAATTATGAAGGGCAACATTAGTTACAAATCTGGAAGTTTGAGTATTAACTTCTCCTGTGCAGAACTGGATCGTGTGTCCTATCAGCTGTGCTGTGCTGTGCATGTGGGCATGTTGCCACTCTCCAATCAACGTTGATTGAGTCCAGGTGCAAGTTTGTCCTTCCAAGTGTTACGGAGCTGAATCAATACCAATTCATCCGCCCGAATTTGTTCGAGCTCGCAACAAAAAACTCTTGAATTACAGTATGTCGCGTTTCATACCCCAAAAATAGTGTCAAATTCACAGTGCAGACACAGCGTGCTGTGCTCACATATCTGCACAGAACACTGTGTGTCCCGCGTTGTCCTTTATAGCAGTGAATGTTAGATCCTGATGTCCCTTGTATCATGTGTCAGCATTCAATACAGTGTGTGCCTGGCTGCACCGGTGTCACCACAGAAAAAAACCCCGCATGCGATTGTGGAACAAGATGGTCTGCTATGAAAATGTCTTAAAAGTAAATGTCAGCAAACCTCACTTGCGAATAAAACCACACTTCTTGGAACAAGCACGTGACCAGAATTTAACATGAAAAGCTGTCAAAAGACAAATTACTCACAGCTTTAAGAATAATGCCTATATGTATTGCTGCTTTTCACAAACTGGCATACATTATCTCCAGAGACAGCTCCTATAGTTCTCGTAATACAATTGCTTCTAATCTAACATGGCGAACCGGCTTGTCACATTTAAAAATAAGCATTCATGAAATGCGAAGACTTCCCCACAAACTTCCCTTTGTCCTACAACTTATTGCCCTGTCTCTCTTTAACAAGAGGCAGGCGTGCTTGAATGGAAGAACGGTTCCGTCCTTCACACTGTCTGATTTGCTTAGGAAAGGCGCTCACGTCTAATACTAATCTGAACGACAGCAGTGGAAATCTTGGCTCAGTTTCAGAGGCTAGATTGGGCCTGGCCCAATGACCTTCTCTGGGAGAACATGGAAAGTTTGCCGGCTCAATATGTCACAGCCAGCATGAGCTTAGAGAGAGAACAAGAAAGGAGTGATTAAATGGGTTAGATCCGTGGCTGGCTTTGGTAGATGTCAGGAGGAGTGCAGCTCTGGTTGTACTCTGAGATTATCGCAAATTGTATCAGGTTGAAACTCCCTCTCATCATGGATGCATCACACTTTACAGAGCAGAGAATCAGAGGAAAAAGAATAAGAGATTTCTAAATAAAATAATATTGAGGTTGGATTTTACTGGTGATTTAGCTTGATTCCAGCTCTGGAGCAGGTCAATTCATTTTGTATGAGTGCAACAAGTCAATAAAGCCGGCCCAACATTATAATACATGACAAAGCTATCATTCTGTTAGGAGCCAAACTCAAGAAATTCCCTTCAGGGCATCCCGCTGGATAAAAGCAGATCCGGTCCGCTGAAAATCACTTCTTCACCGTCATAAACAACTGATAATTCAGAAATTGGCCATTTCTTAAGGCGTAATTATAGCAACTGAAGTAAGTTTAAAGCAAATTAGCCTCACAGGAAGTTGAAACAAAGTGTTAAAACGGGGTTAATTGAATTGTAAGCCTTGTCACAGAAGATTACCAAGTCCAAGAAACACCACTTTAATTGCGTTATTACCATGTGGATTAAGGCACGGGGTATTTTTTGCCCGGTAATTATAGCTCGACTGTCCGTGCATTTTAATGCACTTTAGTCAGGACGATTTGGGCTGAAATGTTTGACAGTCCAAACAGAGGACGGTTCCATTACAAAATGATCTGTAATGCTTTGGGATAACTCTGGCATTTCAGCTGTAATGGTGCCCACAAAATGGGGATTAAAAGGATGTATGGCGATAATGAGTAATTAATTTGACAGGACATCGCCTGGACTTGATGCTATTTATGTATCAGAGGGGAGAATCAAAGAGACTCAACATACTGTGGTCATTTCTTTTTTCATTTATAGGTTGTATGTCAGCATGGAAACTGCAACATGTAGCTTGTGTTCTCCTCTTAAAGGCCCAGTGTGTAGGATTTAAGGGGATCTATTAGCAGAAATATTCATAGTTATGTTTCCATTAGTGTATAATCAGCTGAAACTATGAATCGTTGTGTTTTTGTTACCTTAGAATGAGCCTAACTTTAACCTTGCAAGAGTTTCGCAAGTTGCGTTTAACCTTCAAGCCACAACACAGAGTCCGCCACGTTGTTTTGCCATGTTTCTACAGTAGCGCAGAACGGACAAACCAAACACCGCATGGACAAACCTGAAGGCCACCGTAGTTCTCTGACATGCTTGTGAAACTGAGGTAATGTGAGCTGCCGAGTTCAAAACCATGGTAACGCCAGTTGCTGTCTGAATTTCATCGCTCCTAAAGTAGGTGAGGCGAAGGTTCTGAAAGATACCCCGGCGTTACCACGGTTTTGTACTCTGCGGCTCATGTTACCGCAGTCTTGGATTGGGAGGGGTGAGCAGAGTGGTATTCAGTTGGTTGCAATTTGCAACCACACTGCTAGACACCACCAAATCCTACACACTAGTTATTTAACACCACCTCCAAAGGGATTGAAATAATCTTCCAGTCATCAGCAGCCAATGAACGGTGAATACAACTAACATTATACTTGATACACATCAGAATGTTAGTGTTTTGATACTGGGTACAGTCTCACAGAGCTGCTAGCATGGCCGCAGACTCTTGTTAAATGACAAAAACACCTCTCTGCCCTGTTTTCTGTTGCTGTAACAATTGAACCTTGTGCTGCTGCAGATAGTCATTTTTCAGATGGACTGTTTTCAGAGAAGCTGTGGTCTTTAAATGGAGAGTTAATGTCACTGAAGGTGCATCTGTGCTTTGAAATGATAAGGAGCACAGACAGCATCAACCCTCCTTTTTTTGATAGTTTATTGATCTCCTGTTGCTATCCACGTTCTACACGTTGGTCACATCACAAGAACAGCCTCCTCGGAGCTGCCAGGAATTCTGTCTGTTGCTCAAGGGCACTACAGGGCAGATGCTTCCAGACACTGGAATTTGATCATGGCCGTCCAATTAAGCAGTGGTCTCCCTACTTCTCACATCCATGATTTCAACAGCCAGGGAACCCGGGACGGTTGCAGAATATCATTAGCCTAATGGACGGGAGCGCAGGATGGAAAGAATGAATGATTGCATTACGGTGCCATTTGCCGCAGTCTGTACATTGACATAAATAGTGCAAACAAACAATAACTGTCCATGTGCCCATTCTACTGTATTGTGATGGCTTGCTGTGTGATACATGGGTTCATGCCGGGGTCTGAGAGAGAGGGAGAGATGCTCTCTTGCGCCCTTGTGTCAGAGTGAGTGGGCTGGGTGGGGGCTAAGTAGCTGGGAACTGGATTTAGACACAACTCTGCGATCCGCCAGGACCACTCTGCAAAAAAATACAAGGAGCAGATAAGAGAGAGAGAGAGACGGGGGAGAGAGACAGTGAGAGGGAATACATAGAGAGAGAGAGAGAGCACTCAGCTTTTCTCTCTTTCCAAGCCATCTTGTCAAGAATGCTTGAATGGAGCCATTATGAAGCCTAGATCCAACTAGTGTGGGACAGTTTAAATAACAAGGAAAAAAATAGAGAGCTGGCCTTATACTTTCCAAAGCAATGGTTCCCAAACTGGGGGTCGAGACTCCCTTGAGTGGTCGTCAGCTGAAATAATAAGAACAATTCTGCAACACAAAATTGGGTTTATTTTTTTCAATAATCTTTTTTTTTTGTTCCTGTGAAAAACTATGTATACATTACCTCTCAACATATCCTCATACAACGGTTCGTATATCTTACGAAAAGGTATTCCTATTTTTTTGTGCATTTTCCTACAAATGTCCAGCAACACGTGTCAATTTCTGCTTGTTACATGCATACGGTCTTTTCAAAATAAACTTGTCTTCACAGGAAACAACTTGGTTAGGTTTAGGCAATAAAACTACTTAGTTAGTTTTCAGAAAAGATCGTGGTTTGGGTTGAAATAACTACGAAGTGGCGCAACTTAAGTACAGAAGTTACGTGACGGCAACAAAACTACTTCGCTAGGTTTAGGGAAAAGAACGTGGTTTAGGTTGAAATAACTACGAAGTGGCGCAACTTAAGTACGGAAGTTCTGTGACAAATAAATCAACGTTGACTTCTGGTTTCACACAGGGTACAAACGCCTGTCTACTGGGGTGACAGTCTGGTGTTTTTCACCCCACCATCCACCCTGACCTCCCAACATGGCGTTAGTCGCTCTTTATACTTCCTGGTTCACAATTACATGGATTACGGTGCATTACTTTTCGTAGGTTTAGCAACGAACGGTGCATGAGACCAGCCTGTATCTCTTCAGGCCTCTGAAATGGTTCAAATACAATAGAAATGTCTGAGAGGATGGAATAACTCTCTGATTAAACTGCTCATTGTTTAATTTAAAGAGGTCACAAGCAAAAAAAAAGATGATGACTGATGATGAATGATGACAAAGGTGAAGTATTTAAGAGGTGTTTAGGTCTGCGTAAACTGAATGAAGTCGTTTTGTAATTCATGTCTCGTGCTACTTTTTATTCGCGGTACTTCTTAATCCAGTCTGTAACAGACTGTAAATGACCTATTTGTATGAAGGAAATAAGCATATTTGATTTGTCAGTATTTTGAATGGAGTCATTAAGTACTGTAGTCATGGAAATTATGCTAATTGTTATTGATGCTACACCGTGATTGCCAAATAATAACCGATGATATGCTGCTCCCATCATCACATTTACATGTTGCTCTCCACATCGGCTCGTTAGCGACGGCGCCGTGACGCTGGGGCCTATCAGGAGGATCCGCTCTCGCCACCTGCACACTCGGGAGTTTGGGAGCGAAAGGGGACGGAGGAGCGTCTGCAGGGGTGCCATCACAGCTTTTGGCCCAAAGAGCGCCGTTGCAGCCTTGTCACGTCGAGTCAGTCCCGCTCCATCTCTTTCCTCTCTCCGTCTTCCTTTTTTTTTTTCCGGTCAGGTGAAAAAGCCCAACCGTCTGCATCCGGAGCCCTAACGCTCTCTGTCAGCTGGCTGTCCCCGCGGTCACACTGGAGATTCATCTTTCTGCTGATGTCCCTTCTGTGTGGCAGACAGTTGCCAGCCCCAGCATTCTTAAAGGCCTTCCATGGCCTCGAGGCACAGGAAGCAGGTAAGCACGTCAATGCAACACTGATCTGTTGGTAAATGATCAAAAGGCCAAATCACCAAATGATTGCCTTCTGGATCGGGTTCCTGTGCAAATCCATCAACAAAATCTATACGAACGCGCGCACATCATTACAGATACTAAAACACTGGAATCTTTTAGGTTTCCCTTTTTTTTGTTGTTCTAATTAATACGCCACGTCTTGGGCACACTTGAGGTAATTAACATTGTTTTTTGCCAGCAACACACAGCAGATGGTGATTGAAAATAGAGGGATGAGTCGCTCAATCAACCACCATTTGTCTGTAGCCATTAATTATCTCGCGAAGAATACATTCAGTCCCCAAAGTTGATAGTTTGGGGGGAAGAAGAATACTGTCCTTCTGTTCCTCATTACTCTTTAACAGCAGAAAGTGCTGAAACTAGAATGCCGGATAGGGAGATTGCGATTTTAATAGCACTGTCATTATCTTCTCCCATAAGGTGGCATACGATAAAAGGCTTGTAAGGCGGAAAAAAAAAAATGGCGGTAACAAAGAAGCATTTCGATAAATGGGAGCAAATGTGTAGTGGTTCATTCTGTTCGGATTCATCACTTTCAGAGATGATGGGGGACACAGTTTCAGTCAAAATGATGGCACTGCAGCAGGAAATGTTTATTTTTTTTTTATGATAAAGTGAGAGCCAATTTGTCACGTGACCCCGGCCATCTGACTTAACCAATCATCCCCAGTTTGCAATCTGATCGGAATGGAAATGGAACAGCGTCTCGCCCGCAGCCATCGCAGTCATGATATCATGACGTTTCATGATGTCGCCTCTTCCTCCAGTTCTGGCAAAGTGTCGTCGGTTTCGCTTCACTCGAGCGCCTAATTCTGCCTGGCAACACGTCGATATTACACACTCAGCTTATACGAACTAAAAATAAAAAGGCTACAGGAGGGGCAGAGAGAGAGAGGAGTTGAGCGAAGAGAAACCTTGAAGGGACACTGGAGGCAAGACGCAGCGTCACATCCTGGCATCACTTCTTTGATGTTTTTCCGTCACCGCCAACAGCTCCCTAATCCTACGCCTATAATCTTGTTTTTATTCTCTCTGCCAGCCTTGTAGTCAGAGATAATCAGTGTCACCTAACTTTAATTATTGCGATAGAAGCGGAGATAAATGTTGTTGCTTCAGTGTCAGTTGTTCTCTATTGATACAGAAGGGGAATTTGTACTCTTGATGCATCTTGTGCTGAATTTAAAAAAAAAAAAAAAAGAGTTCTTGATAGTAAATTACTGGTAGGATTGTTCATGTTCCACCCCACAGGCTTTAATTAACTAGTCTCAGGTAGTCTAATCTTATTATCCAAGAGTGCTTTTTTCCACACCCTAACCTGCTTACTGTAGACGGGTGATATCCTCATAAAAGAGCTGCCAGAATTGTGCAGCATTTTCAAGTTGCTCTCCGCTGCTCCTCGGCCGCCAAAATACCAACCATTTACACATTCTCGTCACATAGCTGGAAACAAAGGCGGAATAGTCGGGTGCCATTTTCAGGATTTCAACAGCATCCGACACAGCGGACGCAGCGAGATGCCAAATAAAATACAGCGCTACACAACTCAGCGGCAACCATCTCGGTGTTTGTCCCCACAGAGAGCCCAGCCCCATCAAACCCCATTATCTCCAAGGCTACTACTTACTCCCCAACTGGAGTAGAGATAGCTGCTTATCTGCTGGTTAATAATAAAAAAGACACATAACAGATAAAAAAAAAAAAAAAAGCCATCGTATCGTGATGGAAAGAGAGAGGTGGGAGAGGAAAAAGGCAACAGGGAGCGGGGAGATTTCCAGGGACAGTTTCATTCTGTGGAAAGGGCAAGCAGAAGGAGACCTCCCGCTGTAATGCGGCAGCCGAGCCGAAATGAAAGCCAGCCGCTCTCTTCTCCGGGGCTAAACAGCGGCCTTAATAAAAAACACAATCAGACCCCCAACCTTAAAGTTTAATGCACATTCTTCCCATATTTCTCTTCGCACCAGTAAAAAAAAAAAAAAAAAACGGTGGAAGCCGTGTGTTCTCCCAGGCTAAGATGTGTGTTAAAGAAAAAGGCGATAGTCATAATGAAGCCCCATTGAATATCAAGCACACCATCAACTCACTATAGCTCTCCATCGCGCTAATGAAATTGTTCCCCCCAACTTTTTAATTAACTTGCAGGCTCATGGTGTGGAGTCAAGTTGTGGACACAGACAAAGACTACAGCGCTCTCTCTCTCCCAGGTGATATGAATATCAAAGAGGGAAGTTGCTCTGAATTAAGCCGAGTTTCTTTATTAGGGGAGAAACTTCAGAGGGAGAGACAGATGTGCTGAGGCTGGGCTTGTGTCATTTCTCCCGCGTCAGTCAGCTTTCATTCGACACTTTGATATGTAAGCGCAAAAGAGGGAGGGGATGATGGATTTATTGTGAATTTACAACATGGATTGTTTTCATAAGTTTTTTTTTTTAAAAGATCTTCCAAGGATGTCTCGTTGATAGTAATCACAATCATTCCGCGGCGCTGGGACATTCATCACAAGGAAAGGGAGATAATAGGGAAGCCACTAAAAGAAAGAAAGGTTTTTTGTTTTTTTTTCAAACACATTTCCCTTTATTGGCATGGTGAGGCTGATGAGAATTGCACATAAAAAATGAAATTCACAAGAAAGTCGTACAATAGGTAGAACCACAAAGGCATTGGTAAGGACTTGGCAGAAGGCAACGTGGATAGGACACAAACAGGTAACATCCCATAGCGACCCCCTCCCCCCTCCTCCCCCACACACACACACACACACACACACACACACACATACACCTGCCTAAAATCACACATTCACACACTCGTACACATATTGTCCTTCCAAAAAAAATTACCCAACAAACGTTTAAGCAGTGGCAAAGTCCTCAGTAGGTCACATTATTAAAAAGTCCGCCACATTTGAAATTTGAACCATAAGGTGTTATAATATATTGCTACTCTAGGCAATTTACAAAGCATTTTTTTATTACAATGATTAAAGCCACATCTATCAAATGGGACACGACACCATTACCCAAACGCGATACAGACAGCAAGAAAGTAAAACAATGCCTTAAAACACAGGTAAGGGTTTTTTTTCTTTTTTTTTTTTTTAAATCCATCCCTCGACCAATTTTTGCCTCTTTGCATCATAAAAACGAGCCGTTTCTTGTCTCCACAGTCAAACTCCATGAAGGGATGCCTGTGATCAGCAAAGCTTTCTCTCCTTCCTGTGATGGAACCTGCTTCTCTCATTACTTGGCTCAGGCTAGAAACGGGATATTAATTGAACCAGAAACCGCAAGGTTACCTTTTATGTCATGTTTTTCGACGGCGCTGTGATATCTGGACAGTGAGTGAGGGCGGGGTTGGGGGTTGGGTGGAGGGGGAGCCGGTGGTGCGGCATGCGATACATCGTTGAGTAGTTTTCTCTAGGCTTATAGAATGTCATTTAAAATCTGCCAGTTAAGACAGCTGAGAGGCAGATATCCAAAGTGGTATATATACCGTACCGACTGTCATCCTGTAATAGCCATGCACTACACAACAAACAACTCGACACATTTTTTTTACACACACACACACACGCACGCCGTACACACACGCACGCACAGGGCGAAGTTAAGAGTCGGTCACGTTTTGCACAGATGTCACAAGGTAATGCGTGCATTACAATCACAGAGACTCAATTACATCTTAAAGGGAAGAGCGGGAGGCGGGAGGCGGGAGGGGGGACATTCAAGTGTTTACCGCACGGGGTAATATGTCACGGCGATGAAATGCCAAGATACTGGAATGGAGTCATCCTAGCTACCAGCGGCTGGGTAATGGGTCAAGTCCAAAAATCACACAACAATAGGAGCTAAAATACAACTCTGAAAAATAATTTATTGCTTTTTATATAGTTTTTTCTTTCATTTATATTATTATCATTATTATTATTAATCATCTCGTAATTATTGTAAATATTAGTAGTATCATCATTTTGTATATATATATACACATACATATATATATATGTAAATATATATATATATTGTACATCAAATACAAGATCTTTAAAAAATTCAGGAAAAGGAAATTGTAAACTTTTGTTTGGCATTCACATAATCAAGCGTGAGTGGAGCGATGACAACAAAGTGTTTACAGTGGTACAACAAAAATTCCTGCTAAATCATTTTATTGCTTCATGTTCTGCTCGTGTGTGTGTGTGTGTATGTGTGTGTGTGGAAAGAAAAACCCAGCGACGTGCTGCAGATGGGACTGATAGTGGAGACAGAATGAAATCACTAAAAACCATGAGGGGGCTGACTGCTGGAGTGATTCACTGAATGTTTTTGATTGTTTTGGAAAGGCATAGAAGGTAATATTATCCCCACCAAAGCGTTTATTGTACACCCTGTCTAGTGATTGGAAGTTAAATAACACAAATCGAAAGGACAACATAAACAGGAACTAAATCCCGTGAGGTACGCCATGTCATAATAATGGAGCCCATAAATAGTCTTGATTCAAATATTAAAATAAATAGATAAATATGTGATTGAAAAGATTTGAATGCTCGTCTTTCACTGAAGGTAATCAAAAGGAGAACCGTACAAAGCAATGAAATCAAATTGCATATATACTGTACATATATGTATATATATACTGTATATATTGATTGCTTCAGAAATAATTAATAAAAAAATGGGGTACCTTTTTTTTACAATCATGAAAAACACGTTAAAAATGCATTTTACACTGGTTGTATAAGCAAAAACACTGATTGAGAAACGTTATAAACAGAGAAAACTATACATGGTTGACTGTTTTTTTTCCCCAACAAAATAACTTAAAAAAGGACGTTTGTTCACATGCTCCCTCAAAATGAGCAGTCGGACACATCTTTTTTTCTTTTTTTACAATCATAGCATGTCTTCTAAACATCATGTAGGTGTACAATATGTTTTACAGTATTGTAATTACTACAGATCGACATTCTGAATTAAGAAATTTTCTCCTCATCTTTAAAAAAGGCTGCGTTTTACAGTGCATAGCTGTAACAAATAAAGAACTTTATCCGATATGTACATAAAATAAAAAATATTCCTTTTTATAGTATTTGTAAATACACGGCTACATTTCTCCTTAAAATGTAGACAACAATGTTACCTTGAGAATTTTACCTCCAAGATACAATTCCCTATACTTTTGTTTGTAACACTAGATCCAAACACCAGATTCAAAAGAAAGAATAAAAATCAACAGCAAAAGAAAACAAATCTGGCCGAACAAGCTGCATGTTTTCACCCCCAAAGAATTGTGGGCTTTGTAGTGCTTGGAGAAAAAAAAAAATCATGAAAGTTTTTTTTTTCTTCTTCTTTCACTGATGGTTGTACAGCAGTAGAGTGCACCAAACCTGTGCACCAGGTTCTGAGGGTTCACTGGCTTTCCCAGAATGCAACGTCTCTTCCCAGCTCTTCAGCAGCTATGTTCATGTAAACTTTATTTTTGATATATTCATTTATATTGATATAGGTCTATAGACTTATTCTTTATATACTCTATGACATAGAGTGTAAAACTTCTGGTAGTCTCGTCGGCAAAGGAGCGAGAAACAACAGTGAGGTATCAGAAGTCCCTCTCTTTGTGACAGACGGCAGGTGCCACTGAACCGGTTACCTTCTCAGGCTGCGCTGGGCCTCCCTCAGCAAGCTGTCAAAATCCATGGAGTCATACTTGCTTTTTGTGGAGGCTGGATCAAAGTCGTCCGAGTGGGAGTCTGAAAGCGGCAAGTAAAGGATTGCGGTTAGTGTTCAGCAGAGCGGCGTTTCTTTGAAAATGCACTTAAACAAGATTTGTGTTCAGAGAAAACTTTATGGTCACAGCATATACCGTCTAAATGCCAGTATCGCTCGGTCATGTGGAGCTCAGTGTTAATCTCAGAGTTACTTTGCTACTGGGCTTGAGAGTTTTCAGATCTGTATCTACCTGAAAAAAAGACAATCATTTGTTCCCTGTGTTTGGCTACTTTGTTGTTAAACTTTCATAAAATCATCAAAATTTGATGAACTTCAAAAATATAGCAGGGCTGTCAATTGATCACAATATTTAATCATGTGATTAATTGCAAATTAATCACATTTTTTTATCTGTTCAAAATGTACCTTGTCAAGTATTTAATACTTTTATCAACATGGGAGTGGGCAAATATGCTTGCTTTATGTAAATGTATGTATTTATTATTGGAAATCAATTAACAACACAAAACAATGACAAATATTGTCCATAAACCCTCACAGGTACTGCATTTAGCATACAAATATGCTCAAATCATAACATGGCAAACTCAAGCCCAACAGACAACAACAGCTGACTGTAAAGGGGAGACTCGTGGGTACCCTTAGAACCAATTTCCATTCACATATCTTGAGGTCAGCGGTCAAGGGACCCCTTTGAAAATGGCCATGTCAGTTTTCCTCGCCAAAATTAAGTGCAAGTTAGGAGCGTTATTTAGCCTCCTTCACGGCAAGCTAGTATGACATGGTTGGTACCAATGGATTCATTAGGTTTCTAGTTTCATATGATGCCAGTATCTTCTCTAGCTTTAAAACTGAGCCCGCTAGAACCTCCGAAATATCGATTGTGTTGTGATTGTGTAAATTGGTGACGTCAAAACGGATTTGCGCAAACTCATTATTATCGCGTTAACATTGACAGCCCTAAAATACAGGATAATGCACAGCCTACTATGTGCCCAGACTAGTCAGACTCAAAGGGGACATATCATGCTCATTTCTGAATATACCTGTATTCACCCTCTGTCTGAAATGCTCCATTTTAGCGCCTGTCTCTTTAAGAAACCCTGCCGAAACCCTGCTCTGATTGGCTTATATATATTGTAATGACCCTGCATGTGACATAGGAAGGGGAACCAAATCTGATTGGCTTGTTGGATCACGTTTTCTGATTGAGGCAGCCCACAAAAAACTGACTGGGTTGTCTTATTTCACAGTTTGTGGGTTGGTAGACACTCCAGATACCCAAACGAAAAAGTGAGTTTTTCATGATGTGTCCCCTTTAAATGTAAAAACATCTCAATCCATAACTGCATGTTTACATAGTAACTGCTACTAAAGATTTCAAATAGTGTGGTTCGAAAAAAAGTGCCTTATTTCACATGGTGGCAACACATGTGAAAGAATATCCTTCTGTCCGTCCATCTCTCATGTGTCCCATTTTTCCTGATCAACCTGATAATACATAAAGAGTATCTTATCTCCGCCAACAGACAGCTTCACAAATGGGGCCCCCAAAGGGCCCAGCAGCACACTCCACGAGCTTTGAGAAATGGGAATGACCGTGGCAGCTAGAAGACGCCAGTCGTGATCTAATGCAATGGCCGAGGGCTGGATTGTGTCACGCTGCGCACCTTGAGGGATGAAAAACACCCCGGCGCTCTACTTAAAACTAATGGACAGTGTCTCCGAACACACAGAAAAAGACGCGAGAGCCTACAAGATTGAGAAGACGGTTCGGATACCACACTATTATAAGATCCTCCCTTCCTCTCAATCTCTTTATCCTGCGCTATCAGTACGGGGACGACCAAAATAGCCTGTTCCTGACAAAGAGGCGGTCGAATGAAGGCCTTTCCATTCCAGTAGACTGATTAGTCAATCTCGGCATAATGTCTATCCTCAAGGCTTTAGGATTAGCAACTGTTTCTCTGTGTGTCAATTTCTCATCATGTCCCCTCTTTAAAAAGCTGATAGCTTCGAGCATGTGCTTTGAAAATGTATAGTAACCGCTTCATTTATTGAGGAAAGTGCTCTTTTTCTCTCTCCGGTGACCTGTTGACCCTCTTGTAGCAGTGCATTATGCATTCCTGACCTCCTGCTTTGCTGGTAAATAAATGCCAGAGGAAAAACTGGCTGCAGATGCGAGAGTCAATACCTATCTTACATGTCATCATCAAATGGAGATGATCTTTTGTGGGTGTGCAACACTTGACATAATGGGGCATCTCTTACTTAAAGAGGATCTATTATGCTCATTTTCAGGTGCATACTTGTATTTTGGTAACTATATAACGCACTAAAGGAAAGGGGAAAAGCACAAATCACAATAGGTCCCCTTTAAATTTCAATATGGCTGCTCAATTATTGCCACCAGTATAATTGTGCAACTAACAGAAAAGAGGAAAGTTGTTTTCTTCATGTGAGACATCATCGATTTCATAAATAT
Source organism: Sebastiscus tertius (assembly GCA_916701665.1). Lineage (NCBI taxonomy): Eukaryota > Metazoa > Chordata > Actinopteri > Perciformes > Sebastidae > Sebastiscus > Sebastiscus tertius. Next base: position 34,191 of record CAKAOH010002405.1, on the reverse strand, counting down.
CTTGCATTATCTATATATGCCGTTCAACCTTCAGCTGCATATTCATTTGAGGACAGATTTCTGTCTGAGATTTCTATATCTGATCAATATAGAAGCTATGTACATACAGTATATGCATGTTTACTCTAAGGAGACACTCACGCTAGATGAATTCTGCTATACTGCCACGACCCCCCCACCGACTCCCAACAAAGACAGTAGGTGTGCATAAGTAGCTCCCCCTCCCTTTACGTAAATGACCGGCCCCTACCTGCCACATCAAGGCTCTACCTCCTTTCGGCGCGGCAACAGCTGGCAACAGATGGAAGCTCCCTCTACAGGGAGGAGGGGGTTCGCTGGGACTTAACCTTGCTCCCACCTTCCTCTTCCTCACCTCATCTCCTTTCTTCTACAGCGTCTTTTCTCCTCATCTCTACTTCTCCGTCCTCTCAAAGTGATTCCCGCACACATATATGCAACAGCAGATGCAAACACATCTGCACACACGCTTTTAAGTGCCATCTCTCTCCCTAATGTCTTCATATCAACAAAGTAGAAACAAGCATCTCATGTCCACATGAGTAATGGAGTGTGCGGCTACACGCAGGGAGGGAATGGAGCTCTATTCTTGGTGCGTTCACAGATTGACCTCTGAACTCTCTTCGCCCTTTTGAGCCACGAATGCCTGGTGGACACATTCAGAGCTGTAGCAGCACAGAGATGGGTCTCTTTTGATCTTTTTGATTTCCTCCCCTCTTTTCTCTGACAAGTCCTCCCAGCTACGCAAATATACCGCATGACCGCAGGGGGCTGATGGAGAAGAACAACAAAAAAGCTGCACTTACCCAAGTCTGTGTAATGCGATTTGCAGAACTGCTTTTGTCCGCCGAAGCACAGCTCGAACTGGGGCTCGTTTGACCTGCGTAAGGTGTGTCCGTTCTCAAGGGCGGCAAAGGCGTCACAAGTGTAGCGGTACGTGATGAAGCCAAAATTGTCCCTGGTCGAGAATAGAAAATGGATACGTCAGAGCGGGTGCTGTGGGGCAACAATAACTGAGCAGTGGGGGGGGTGGGGAGAGGGGAGGCCTTGTCTTAGATGACGATCACGCTATTTATATGCAAAAGAGAATCAATAAAAGTGTATCTTTGGGGCTCCACAGGCTAAGAACTAGATGGAGCAGGAGACGCTCGGAGACTGCAAAAAGCTCTGTCTTCCACTCGCCTTTGCTCAACAGTTACAGGAGCAGATTTTTTTTATGTATTACATGACATCCAGAGGTTAGGAATGGTCAAATAAATCCCTACACTAATACTAGACTACCATATAGATGCACACACACACACACACACACACACATGCATAGAAAGCCCTGGGGCCTTACCCATCGTCCCTCAGGTTCACCGCACATTCTTCAATCTCGCCAAAGACTTCAAAGCGGCGCTTCAACTCTGTCCGGGTGCAGTCGGACCTCAGTCGCCCCACGTACACCACCCGTCTCTCCTCCTGCTCGTTAAGAGGAAAGACAGAGCGGAGGAAGGAGATTAAAAGGGGGAGTCTGTTTCCCCTCTCTTTCTTCACCGAGCCCTAATGAATTGGTCTTGATCACTCCTGTGGATACAGCAGCTGACTTTTCGGCCCCCCGTTTTTTTTTTTTTGTCCCTCTCCTCTGTCTGTCTGTTGTGTTCCTCTGTGATTGGTTCAGCCCCTGCTTCCTGTTATCTGATAGAGTTGGAGGCGCCTTCAGTCGTCTGCCTTGGCACCACAATTCCTCTTTCTCTCTGCAACTCATCAACCAGAGGCGGAGTGATTTTTATCAAATGATGCCGTGTCTTAAGTTTGAGGCTGCTTCTTCTTCTTCTTCTTCTTTTTTGTGAACTAAAAATAAAGCTGCGAGGTGACTCAGCCATATGTCAGAGAAGCCTGTTTTCTTTCCCTACAACAACTCAGGAGTCAAACTCACAGCATGGTCAGTTATTCATATCCAAGAGAGAGGGAGCATTAAGAGCCACGGGGCAAGAAACGTGGATTTGCTTCAACCTCAGAGGACGCAGGGGTCACAGCGGAATAATTTAGGAACAAACTGCACCAGGCTGCAATTATGGCGTTTGAGTAGTTTAATTGCATATGCTAATCATACAATGCAGCACAAGCTTGAGGCTATAGCGTATCACTAGTATTATTTATTTATTCATTCATTTGCCATTACTGGGGCGAGTCCATTGAGGCCCGTTGAAATGTTGAATGCTGTCTGGAGGGTAGTAGTAGTAGTAAATCAGTTGCCTGGTGCTAAACTCAAAGTTCACCTTTGCCCCGTTTATAGAGTAGCTGAGAAAGATACAAATTAACTACAGATTATGCTTTTTTTTTCCACTCTCTTTAATGCTTACATACTGTTTGAGACAAAAAAAGTATTTGCTGAATTAGAGGTTTAGCTGCTGACAACTGATAAATAGGCGGTCTTCTCTTGATGGCACCCTGAGGGCTGCCTGTGTGTGTGTGTGTGTGTGTGAGAGAGAATGAGGCAAAAACAGAGACAGACAGACAGAAGGCTTTCACATCCCTGGCCTCCCAAACCTCGTTTGACAGCTTGAGCTTCGCTGCTCGTAATTGTTTGTCTTTTCCATCTCTGAAAATGTATGCATGCCAGGCCACGTTTGCATTACTGCATCATTTAATGTGTGCTTGATCAACGGGTGGTAGCGGCGGCGTTGCCCTGCTGGAAACCTGAGTGATTTCACACTGGGAACGTGGAGAGCGGAGATATGGGAGAAGAAATGTGATATTCGCTGCATCATTTTTGAAACAGATACAGAAAAAGAGCTCAAGAGAATCAGTTTCCTTTTTTTTTTTGGTCCTTTCCTCCGTCTTGCTCTTTCCACTATTTTAACATTTTGCCCCTGTGGTGTGATTAATAAGAGTCGACAGTGTTTCCAGACGACGCAGACGTTAAAAATACACAACCCGGAGATAAAAAAAAAAGGAAGAGTCTGTCGCCTGAATCATTCAGGAACTCACTTTGTATGTATTCTTTCAGTAGGGTGGCACATGGCGCTGGGCTGGAGGCTGTGTCATCCTAAGTAATGTGTGTGTGTCTGCGGGAGGTTTTGTGTGCATTGGCAGGGATTTCTGCGTAGTGCCACAGCAGTGATTGCACGCGCTCTTTTAACAGGCAGGAAAAGTCAGGATGGAGGAAATGAGATGGCGTTTGTGACTCACTATTGCTTTTTGCTTTTGTCTCTCTCTCTGCTCGGCCCGTTCGAACTCCCGCTTCTCGTAGTCCCGCTGGTACTCCTCCCTCTTCAGCCTCTCGTGCTGGTACTCCTCGTAGCTGTCATACCTGCGGAGAAAAAGCTTACGTATGACATCACGGTCCTCTAAAATCCATGCTGATGACTATCAAGAACAATTCCCGGTATTCACCGAGGAGCAGTCTCTTAGTTTCTCACCACTGAGGGTTCGGTTTCAAAGGGAAAAGGGAATGGACATGTTAATAAGACGTCTCTTCGCCATCGCTATGATTGCGCAGCCCGCGAGGAGAGGCCCGCGGGAGTGCCGGCGAGCAGCGCGGTCGGGGAGCCAGGCAGCTGCAACTGTCAGCACAACTTCACATGTCATTACTTTCTGCTTAGTTAGGGCTTCATCAAGAAGGAAAGTGCAACTTTCTCCCCCACCCCGGACTAGCGCGAGACGTGTCCGTTAAGTTTTCGACTGATGAGCGACTCTCTGGGCTTGTCGGGTGTCATTAGGCCCGTGGGTGCCAAATCAGCTCGGAGCGCTGGGATAGTGTCAGTCTCCCTCTCTCTCTCTCTCTTCCTGCACTGTGACAGTACTTCTCTGCATATGGAGCGGTCCCCCCTCTGCAGTGGCTCACAGAAAACTACAGAGACACTGATACAGCTGGGAGCGCCACACTCACCAGTGAAGTAGGAATGTGCATCAGTATGATTTGGGATGCTTTTGTCACTTGTCCAATAAAACATGATCAATTAAACATATCCGCCCCCCGAATGTTTGTCACGGGGCCCCCGTGTGGATGGGACAGGCTGCGAAAAAAGCTTCCGTCTTGATGTGAAAAGTGAATCGCAGAGTGGTGGCAGGGGGAAGTTAACTGTCACTGCATTTGTCTATAGTTATTCAGCCATGCTTCCTCGCACACTACACTGAGGTCTTTTGAATGTTGCCAGGCACAGTGGTGGAAGAAATACTCCTTAACAAAGTAAAAGCAGTAATAACACAGTGTCAAAATACTCTGGGACAAGTAAAAGTCCTGCATTTTACTTTTAAGTAAAAGTACAAAAGTTTTAGCATCAAAATATACTTAAAAAAGTAAAAGTACTCAGAATGTCCCATTTCAGAATCATATATATTATATCACCGGGTTGTAATTATTGATGCATTAATGTGTTCATCACTAATGTGGCAGCTGGTAAAGCTACTTTATATACTGCTGGGTAGCTTAACTGATAATAATACATCATAATAATTAGTTGATTACATATTAATAATCTAAATCTGTAAAGTAAATAGTAACTAATGCTGTCAAATAAATGTAGTGGAGTGAAAAGTACAATGTTGGTTTACAAAATGTAGTGCAGTAGAAGCATAAAGGAGCATAAAATGGAATTACTTAAGTAAAAATTGTACCTAAAAGTACAGTACTTGAGTATTTAGTTAATTTCCACCACTGGCCAAGCAGTTCCTAAGAATAAACATGTGTCCTAACGTGAAGAAAGCGACCAAACAAAGGTTGATAACACACAGTATACAACTGGAGGTTAAATCATTTAAAAGACTCACCTTGGCCTGCGGCTGAGAGGAGATCGAGACTGATGGTGGGGGCTCTTGTGAGTCCTGGAACGAAGGGTGCTTGGATCTGTGACGTGACGAGACCTATGGGAAAATGTTAAACACAAACATTTTTTTAGTAACACCGACTGTAGGAACGCTCATCTCACACATTAGAGGAAAAGAAAAGTTGAAATAAATCACACTACGTACTGATGACTCCTGCAAACTTGTGACACCTTGGTTAATTTGTTCTTGGCTTTGGGAACTAAATTAACCTCTTTGATACTCATTTAGACGTTAGAAACTGGGTTAATTCCACATAAAAGCATTCTCCTAATCCAGCCCCACAGTAAGTGTGCATGATTTTCTCCAGAACTTTTCATACACACCTGAGCTAGCACGCACTATCTATGTATGAGGAGTCGGTCAATACTGCAGAGCTCGTACATCCCTGCACTCCTTAAGCTTCTTGATGCTTAATTATTGAAGTGTTGTTGAAGAAGGAAAGAGCTGAATGATGGAGGGGAGAGAAGTTTGGGAAGCTCAGTGAAGCAAAGGAGTGCCAGTTTTGGACAGATCGAGGATCTTACGCTGGGAAACTTGAAACGGGGAGAGGAGGGATTTTGAGAATTATTTTGCTGAAGTTCTATTTATCTTTTCTTGCATGAAAATATAACAAGCTTCTTGTTCTGTCGCTTTTCAAAGATCCCTGCGCAGTGTTTTCAGAAAGCTTGTCAGTGTCAGATTCGGAATCGAGCGCCTTGAGACCATTACTGTATAATTTGTGAGCGAGCTGGTGTAGAGCACAAGAACATGAAGGGCTCGAGCAGAGTGAAGTGATTCTATTGGCTCTCTGGAGTAAACTGACCTTTAAGTAATCAGGCAAACAAACTGAGTCGCTGCAGTGGAGTCCTGCACTGCGAGCCACTCGATGGACTACTACTGACAAACTTCATTTACTCACGTCCTTCTCAGTAACCACGGTTTGCCTCTGTTCTCCTACCAAACCCGACAGAAACCCCCTCAGCTCTGATCAAAGGGAAGCATGGGAAATGTAGTTCTCACACAGAGCTATGATGATAGCAGTCTCTTTTGAGAGGGGTTTTGAGACTACATTCCCACAGCTTGGATTTGGCTTTCATCTCTGGGGATGTGAAAGAGGAGGGTTTGCCACTCAGTAAAAACAACAGCTGCCGCTTAAAACAATAGCCCCGGCATCAAACAAAAAGCAGGAGTGAGCCAGTGAGCGAGTGAGGAGGGGTGAGTGTTAGGAAGACACTCGAATAAAACTCCCTGCCTAGAGATTAAAACTCGTACTTTTCAAAAGTCCAGTGCCTCTAGCACGTTTCATGTTTCTTTTTTGTTCATTGTGTGTTTTTTAGGGCCCATTCCACTAATCTTTTTTCCCCATTGTCACTTCAGAGATATTGAAGTGCCACCTGGTATAAAAGGCAGAATTTGGTTGGCATAACAACTGCACACAATTTGGTTAGAATTAGGGGCTGTCAATCGAAATTCAATATTTAATTGCAATTAATCGCACGTTTTTTTATCTATTCAAAATGTACCTTAAAGGGAGATTTGTCAAGTATTTAATACTCTTATCAACATGGGAGTGGACTAATATGTTTTGTTGATGCAAATGTATGTATATATGTATTATTGGAAATCAATTAACAACACAAAACTATGACAAATGTTGTCCAGAAACCCTCACAGGTACTGCATTTAGCATAAAACAATATGCTCAAATCATGACAAGGCAAACTCAGTGTGCTGACTTGACTATGACTTGCCCTAAACGGCATGTGATTATCATAAAGTGGGCATGTCTGTAAAGGGGAGACTCGTGGGTACCCATAGTACCCTGTTTCATTCACATATCTTGAGGTCAGAGGTCAAGGGACCCCTTTGAAAATGGCCATGCCAGTCTTTCCTCGCCAAAATTTAATGTAAATTAAGAGCATTATTTAACCTCCTTCATGACAAGCTAGTGTGACATGGTTGGTACCAATGGATTCTTTAGGTTTCTAGTTTCATTTGAAGCCAGTGTCTTCATTCTAGCTTTAAAACTGAGCCCGCTAGAACCTCCGAAAGATCGATTGTGTTAATGCGTTAAAGAAATTAGTGACGTCAAAACAGACTTGTGCTAACTCATTATTATCGGGTTAACTAAAATACAGGATAATGCACAGCCTACTATGTACCTGGACTAGTCAGACTTAAAGGGGACATGCTCATTTCTGATATATCTTCACTCGAGCTTCAAAACTGACCCTGCTACAACCTAAAACTCGCAAGTTGCGTTAATGTGTTAAAGAAATTAGTGGCGTTAAAAATAATTTCCGTTTCTTTGACATCCCCGGTTAGACTCCATTCCACCTCTCTCTCACCTGTTAAATCTCTTTGTGTAACACTTGCCAGATCTGTCCTGCAACGCTAAAGACTAGCAGGAGGTCAAGAACCCATGCTGAGAGTCTCCAGGGTCTATCCTGTCTGACACCGGCTCTGACGACTGATCAGGCCTGTTTTACACTCCTAAGCCAGATCCCCTGCCAGCTCCGTGCCCTGTATAAACTGCATGGGTGGTGAGCAGCCAAGGCTCAGCCAAAAGAAGTGTGCGTGTGTGTGTGAGAGATGACTTACCAGGAGGTGGGGCGTCTGTCAGGTGAACTGGAGAGGGAGCGCCTCCGGTAGTGCGAGGAGGAGCTACGGGAGCCGGATTGGGAGCGAGAACGGGAGCGGGATCCGCTGCTGGTCCAGCAGAAAGGCCTGCTGGGCGAGAGGAGGAGGGAGGACGGTGGGGAGACGGAGCCTCGTGAAGGGGAGCAGCTGGATGGCGGGGAACACGAGGGAGAGCAGGGGGGGCAGTCGAAGAGAAGGTCCAGAGGGGTTCCCTCCCACGGATAGAGGAAGCGACTCTCGCGGCCCTCGCCCAGCTCCAGCTCGTCCTGGTAGGGCAGGAAGCCTGGGTGCAGGTAGCTGGAGCCAGGCGGCCTCTCTCCCTCCTCGAGGGACTTCGGGGCTGCAGCCTTACTTGGTTTGCTGCCTGCTTCTCTCTCCTTGCCACCCTTGCTATAAAGGGCTTGTAAGGGGTGGCCAAAGTGCTTGTTGAGTTCTGCTCTGATTTCCTGGTCACACAGGAGCTTCCGGCTGATGGCAGAAGAGTGGAGTTGGTCCCAGTCAGTAGTGGCCTCTTGTGAGGAGATCTGTGTAAGGGTCTGCTTCCCTAACTCCTGGACCCGGGCTGCTTCTCCATTCACAACGTTTTGATGCTTAGCCAAAGGACCACATGAAGCTGATGATGGAGAACAAGAAGATGAGGATGATAATGAGGATGGCGGCATGGCTGAGTCCTTACATTCGACATGCCTGTCCTCCACTTTGCCTGCAGTAGTAGGCGCGGGAGCAGCGGTGGCACCTGACGCGAGCGTCATTTCCGCCGCCGCTGTAGTCGCGGTAACGATGGCTGTGTTGCCGCCGTCCTTCTTAGCGCTAGCCGACGCTTGGCAATAGTCATGGTCACTGTAGCCGCGGGGCGCCGCCCGCTTATTGTTGCTAGTGCTGCGATGCTCCTCAAGGCCGCCCCCCGCGGTGACCGAGTAAGGTAGGGCGGTGGACGCTTTGCTCAGCTGGGCATAGAGCTCAGTCTGTTCGGGACCCTTCCTGGCGGGGCCCCCGCCTGAGGCACCTGGGGCCGGGGCCAGAGCGCCGGGGCCCGACTCGCTCAGCCTGGCTCTTTTGCATGCCAAGGCTGATGAGGAACATGAAGACAACTTGGTTTTGAGCGATGCTTTGAAAGGATTCTCTTGACTGGCTTTGTGTGGGGGCGTGGTAGGTGGTGTCAGACCTGCAGCGGGAGGGAAAGAGAGCAGTTGGTGGAGGGGGGGCAGTAAAATAGAAATGAAATCAGGATGCAAACCTCCCCAAATATCCCCCTCTCCCTCCTCCCCTCGCTCACCTATAAACTCCCGGGTCAGTTTATGGACACAGATACACGCCTGATTAAAATATTCACTTTCACTTGGCCTAATCCTGATCTCTATTTTATTGCAATCTTGACAGATTAATGTAATGCTTGGTGTAACTTAATACGGTGGCGCTGTAACACGGATGACTTGCCATCCCCCTTCCTCTCTGACCTTGGAAAGATCCCTTTTCGTGAAAAAAGAAAACACAAAAACCCTGCAGAGGACGAACGTAATGCACCCCAATGAAAAAATAAAAATAAAGTACACGTATCATATCTCTGCCTGCCTCACGTAAATGTCTGCACTGGACAGCGGCCAATTCATCTGAATAAAACCAAAGATCTTTTTTTATCGGCGTGAAAAAATAACCGCCGACGTGACGCCGTGCGAGCGGCGGCATCTCCCACTTTCCTGTGAAACAATGAAGGGCTCTTAATGCACACGTTAGCATGCCTGGTGATGTTGCCATGGCGAGATGTCATGGAAGCACTGGCGAATGGCTTGTCGTTCTTCTCAGATGGCATGTCCCTACTGCACCCCCACCCAAGTTTCCCCAGCCTCTTGCAGATTTACAACCAGACAGATGGCAGTTATATGGGAAGTCCTGAGATGAGCCCACTTTATAGCATTGTTAATGCACTCACACAAACAGCCGCCGCCATTACTCTCTCTCTCTTTCCTTTTCTCCCCTTTTTTCCCTCTCTTCCTGTCTGCCATCTTCCCTGGATCAATCTCTATTTCTCCCTTTCCGTCTCTCAGCATCCTATCCTGTTTCTGCAGAACAAATGTGCCCACACACACACACTCAGCACTAACAGTCTCTCACTGGAGTCAAACTCGGGCACTTTGAAACACCTACGCTCTTCTTTGCCTTTCTTATAATGCACATCCTTCTTCCTCTTGCTTGTGAATTGCAACAAATGACAGCTATTAGTATCAAATCCAGTGTTAGAGTATGCACGGGGAAAGACAGCTTGGCAAAGGGAGTGCGAGGAGCCTGATACATAAATATGCAAGTTTTTCTGAAACCACTTGCTGTGTTCGGAATGCCTTATCATCCGATTTATTATCTGGATGTGTCTGTAAGTAAGACTGCAAGCCCCCACTCCCCTCTCTCCTCCCCTCTTCCCTCAGCTCTGATAGTGATATAGACGTATATATATGCGTTATGCCGATGAAGTGAGCTATGAAAAAGGAGAAGGGAGAGCGAGGGAGCTACACAATGCCTGAGGAACTTCTGTTTCACCAATGAAGCGCCATCTGTCCAAAACAATGTGCGCGTGGGGTCATAAACTAGGAGCCATTAGCGACGGGGGCGAAATAAATCAGAATTAGATAAATATGTGCCTCTCAGTCAAATTTGCCAGTGATGGATGAGCCGCAGACGCAAACACCAATCATGTAGCCACCGGAGAGAAAACGATGCGGCGAGCGAACGGAGACGGAAAGGAAAGAGGAGGGTTTTATAATCTTTTTTTTTTTTTTTTTCTCGGCCAGCTGTAAATTGCAAGGAGACCTCGGAGCGAATAACAGCTCCGTGCTTAAAGAGTTGATCCGGCGGTAAGCCATGCAAATAGCAACACACAGACCACCCCGGTGTCATGAGATACAGTAATTAAAGACAACGAGGCAGCGAGGGGTAAATCTATTAGCTTGGCAGAGATTAGGCCACAACAGTCAGATCCCAGGGGGCCTGTTGTAGCCGTTACTGAGAGGTGTCAAGAAAACATGCAGCCAACGGTCCAAAAGTTGATTTTGTTTAGTGTTTTGGCTCCGGATTAAAGTTCTCTATCTATGAAACAGTAACCACGACTACTACAACTCATCATAAAGGTATAAAATAATAATGTTACTGGCAGCAATTCATGGAAAGTTCCAACCGTGAGTCGTCGACCTGCCTTGAAGGTGCCGAGCGGAGCCGCCCACCTGGCTAACTTCCATGTGGTTATCAGTCACACCACCATAATCTCTATTGTAGTGGAATGTTACTGTAAAATCTGCAAAGGACGTGTAACTCCGGACCTCAAAGCTCTCACCTCCGCTTACTGGGATCTATATCCATCTGTCTAATGCAGCACGAGACTCCAAAGCTAATCCCTAAGTCGGAAAAAAGGGGCTCAGTAACCTGGAGCTCTCCGGACTAATGACTTCCCTGCTAATATTCAATCCGAAATTTGCTTAGGACGGTAAAGTCAGTTGAAGGGCTTTATTCGAGTGTGCTTGTAAAACGGACGCGGTGGAACAGAACGGACGGACGGACCCGGCCACGGGTCAATAAACTCAAACCCTGTGCCGTAAAACAGGAAGAAATATTAACCGTGCTTGATTGCCCCAGAGCTTAAGCAACCTTTTTGCTTCTTTAGGTCTCAATAGGCATCCCCCCTTTGACCCCGAAAGCTTATCTACACAAAAGGGTTAAACGGCACTTGGACCAAGGTCAGAGAGGGGCAGAGGGAGACCTCTTGGGATCTGATGTGCCACAATTTCCATCCCCCACAAGAGATAAGTAGAAGGTGCAGGGGGGCAGACATGAGGTATGTATGAGGACTATTTCCCCTGCTGGTAAATGAATACCCGAAGGGGCAACTTCACACAGCGCTAGAAGCCAAAGGGCAGCCATTTTGTTTTTATTGACCTTAGTGATTAATCTGGAGGAGAAGGGGTGTAATTACTGACACCGTTCACGTAGAGAGATACAGAGAAACACCCCAATAGTACAGCTTTCGCTGGCATTTGCTTAATTTCTGTCTTGTAATTACCTTTTGCCTATAGCTTTAGTTAATTATAACTCAATAACACAAAAGGATGATGTCAATAATGGTGCTGAAAAAAAAAACCCTCACACTGACTCCGTTTACAAAACAGCATCCTTTGCATACAAGATTTTAAAATTGACTCCTCAGTCAGCTGATCTAATTGCAGAATTGTCTCGGGGGGTGAGGGGGGCCTCAGGACTGGACGGCACAGATCATACGGTGGAAACCGAATTACGCTGCAAAACCAATTAAAACAATAACACTGCCATTTCTATTTCCCCATGATGTGTAGGCTAAGTAAGCTGTCAGTCAGAGAGCATTAGGATCTGATAGAGGAAGAGGAAAAGCATATTAACTCTTCGGGGAGGGGGGAGGTGGTGGAAGGTGGGAGGGGTTCGCTAATAAACCCTGAAGAGATTGGAAAGCCTAATCAATACTCAGGCACATAAAAATGTTCTCCTATGCATTCACCTTGAACTCTGAACTGGGATGGAACAATCAAGACGCTGGAGTTGGAGTTAACCCATTACTAGCTACAACCGGGAGGTGAGTTTTTAATAATAACTACATGTGTTTTAAATAAATCAGAAAAAGCCTGCTTACCTGGGGTTCCAGCAATCTCCACACTTAATGTGCGTTCAATGGTTTTGTTCTCAAACGGTGATCCCTTGTGGTCACTGGAAGACAAAAAGGAAAAGTGCAACATTTTACTTCTCGGGTGAACTTTAAAAAAGCTTATGTGATCTAAGAAAATGGAAATGAGTCACAAAAATGCCTCAACTTGGATTCTAGTCTTTTCTTTGGATTTGTCTTTGTTTGTTGTTTTTGCCTAGTATAACATGGAAAAACTTCTCACACTTACTTTGGAGACTCTGGGGTCAAAGGAAGTGGCAAGGTGGTTGGTTTGGCTGCAGAACACAAAGGAGCATGGGTAATTATTGACCTAGGTATAACACGCATGGCAGAAGAGAACAGGTCCACATTCTGCAATCTCAAATTGGCTCATTAAATGCAATTATTGCTACAGAAAACACCTGGTTAGAAAGTTTTTCTATTGTGAAAAGCATATCTTTTTAGATTGACCCCGTTTTAACAATTTATAAGATAGACTGTCCACTCTGTGAGGCAGGATGAAGTGATGGTACGTTTTTTTTTTTTTGTTTTTATTTCATAGGTGTCTAGACACAGACATTACCCCGCTCGAGACAACAAACAGATCGAAATGGAATAAAGACATAAAGAGACGATGCCACAAACAAGACACATGACAGTGGGTGAGCCCCTCTCTGGACAAAAAAAAAAAAAAAAAAGTCATAATCGCATGCACCAACAGCAGAGGAGGGGGAAAAAAAGAAGGAAGAAAGGAGAGTCAAGGAAGCTTGTGCAGTTGCCCGAGGCTCTGGCCGACATGTGCTCCAGCTAAGGGAACGTGGCTTTAGTAGCGTGACGCTAAAGAGCAGCACCCGGGCTCTGAGTCTAAAAATGTTCAGCACGCTCGGCTCAATCAGCCAAAGATGGTTCAAGGGTCGACTTTATGAATGCAAGACGTACAGTAGCAAGACAAGGCTCGCCCCTTTTCCCACCCCCTCCTTTTTTTAAAAATTTAAATTCAAAACAATGCCTCCGGGACTAACAAAAAGCATTGGCCAGCAGGCTGTTTGTTGTCATTGTTTATGCCCTCAGAATGACTGTTAGATTCGAATTAGAATAGGGGTTAGTTGTGAAGTCAAACTGGGAAGTGGTTAGAGCAGGAGAGGGAGAAGAGAGAGCAGAGATAAGGCCAGTGGGGGGGGGATGCAGTCATGATTACCTAACAACGGGAGGCCCTGGTCGTCGGGGTGCTCGCTGAGTGCCTGCCTGTGTGGGTGCCCTTGCCCTTGTGTGATGCGGGGAGGGGCGGGCTCTGCAAATCTAGTATCTGGGAAGAGTGGACCCTGCGAGAGCACCGCAGCGGGGCTGCTTGTGACATGGTCATCATCATCATCATCAACACCAGCATCATCATCGTCATGGTCAACATCCTCCCCATAGAGCCCCTGGCTTAGCCACCCGAGCTCTAGTCCAAAGCCCAGGTCTAGCCCCGAGTCTGGCTGGTTAACCCAGCTCTCTAGGTCTAAGGCCAGAGGTGACAACAGGGACCCCGAGTCAGGCTCTTCAAGCTGACTTACTCCCCGCTTTCTACAATCAGGGGTCCCTCCCAACTCTTCCTCCTCCACCTTTGAGGGAGCCTGCGCTGGGCTCTCAGACCTCTTACCTGCCGATTTGTTCTGAATGCTGGGGGTGATCTTAGGTGGGAGTAGGTGGGCTCGATACCGAGCAGGCCTCTGTTTGGAGGTGAGCAGCTGGCTAAGTAAGGGGTGCCCCGGCTTCTCGTCTCTTTTCCTAATAGTTACCGTGATGTGCCTATGTGGTGCGCAGCTGGCACCTTTACCGTTTCTACGGCCTTGCCTGCCAAAGCCCTCACTAGCCTGAGTGGCGCCCGCAGCCTCTCGGCAATGCTCACAGCTGTGACTCACCTCTCGGGGAGGGAGGGAATAAGAATGCATATACCTAATAAACCTAGCGGCGGCCAGGCGGCCCGCATCGCCTGGCGGCCTTCCTTCTTCACTGGGCGGCCCGTGCTCCAGTTTGGGGCGGGCATGGCCGCAGGTGGAGGTTCTGTGGCCGGCAGGGATAGAAGCACCCTCTGACTCCTCAACCGCGTCATCGTGAGTGCAACGCTGCCACTTCCCAGCCCCAACACCAGCCACACTACACTCGCCTGCAGCCCGGCTCTCACCTCGCTGGTGATGCTGCTGCGGCGGCTGCTGCTGCTGCTGCTGTTGCTGTTGCTGCTGTTGCTGCTGCTGTTGTTGTTGTTGTTGAGATGGCACGGCTGACTTCTTCTTGGAGGCGTTGGAAGAAGAGGAGGAAGATGTGGAGGAGAGGGAGGAGAACGAGGAGGTGGACGACGAGGACGGCGAGGAGGAAGAGGAAGAGGCACCGAGACCCAGGCCACTCTTGTCTCTGCTACTGGCACCCCCCCAGGTGCCTTTGGCTTCACTGGCTTTGGTGTGGAGCAGGATGTCATCGGTGGCTGTTAGGTATTTCAGCAGCTCAGTGCAAGGCCGCCTCACCGGGCGGTTCTGTTGGCTGGAGCCCCCTCTTGCTTTGCCATTCCAGGGGCTCTCCGTCTGCACAACGAGAGAGAGAAAATGACTTAGTGTTGCTTAAATCAAAAGGTTTACTCAGTGTTACAGTGCAGTTGATCCAGTTGTGAGAAATGCTCTTTATTTGGCACAAAAATAAAAGTAAAAAAGGAGCCAGAGAGAGGGACTCAGACAGCCTGAGCACAGTGGTTTTGCCCGACTGTCTGGGAGGCGATGTTGGGAGTGCGGTCCGCCCATCATCTTAATTGCGTGGCCCCTGCGAGCACCACCGCGCCACTCTGTACGCGCACCATGTCCTCCGGGAGTCCTCATTCGCTGTGCTCCAGAAACGGATGACTCAAAGGCACAGTATGAAAATAGACCATGTGAGGAAGGTTGACGCACTGCCTGTGCAAACACGGTACGCGGCGTAACATACAAATCTGCGTCGGCTATGATCACATACAGATGTTTTATACATTCAGAGGATTTTGGAGAAGCATAAAACAAACAGACAAGAGCAAATGATCCATAAGCTTTGTATGACACTGAACATACAGTATGTCACGTTCTGACATGAAATGCAAACAGATTACTGAAATCACACACTTTATTTATTCATAAACCTATGATACTTACACTGACTAAAATTAATCTTAATCAACCCCACCCCTTCAGAAAAAAAAAAAATCCTTTTGAGAGCCGTCTAATGAGAACATCAAGTCTGATATTTTGATCTTGTCGTCTCAAGGCATCAATCTCTCCCGCAAGAGCGCCTGTCGCTGTTTTTTCCCTTTTTTTCAACAGGCACCATACCAAGGCGGATAAGTGGTGGAGCTAATGAGACAACGGTGCCGATGCCTCGCCTGGAAAGCCCAACAGCAATCAGCCTGTTTTCATTACGAGATGGCCCCCTGGGATAGTAGACTAGAGCAGTAGTCTAACATCTTCTAAAGGCGGCCACCAAAACAAGAAAAGTGTGAGAGGGAGAGAGGAAGAAACCAGACGGAGCAAGAACAGAGTGAGGGAGATAAACAAACACTAACAACAAAAAAATGTGTGTACAGGAGTGAAAAAGCAGCAAGGCAGCGCGTGTATTTGTGTGTGTGTGTGTGTGTGTGTGTGTGTCCCTACCTTGACGACGGCAGGTGGTGGTCTGATCCGGTGGTTGATGCTGGCTGCATGGTTCTGTGCCTTGCCACCTGTGTATTGATTATAGCTGAGCTGGGAGTTTGCGGGTGCCAGAAGGAGCTTCTTCAGCTGCGAATGGACCCAAACAGAAACAAGAGAAAGTGGTGAAGGGAGGAGGAGGAGGAGAGGGGGGGATTGAGCGTGGGTTATGCAAATTTCCTTTCAATTAGACAGCCTTTGTAAATGTACAACCAGAGGAGACCAATGTTGCAGTTAGAAAAGATAAAATCACTGACATATTTAAAAGATTACAAGCACTTTATAGCATGTGACAGTTTTTTTTTTTTTCCTTTTTTGTCCTGTGCAGGTGTTTTTGTGTACACAAAGCCAGGCTGCTCTAATGTGATTGAATAAACACACTCGGGCATGTGGCTAAAGGTCATTTGGAAGGGACCGGCATGGAATAAAATGGACTATAACCGAACACAACATAACATTTTAGGTCGAAGCCCAGATGGTATGTGTGAAAATAAGAGCGCAAAGGTAAGCTGACTTCATCGAGAGGCCAAAAAAGAG